>JAOQML010000005.1:10433255-10447640 GCA_027568935.1 Erythroxylum urbanii
TAAAATTAAATTAATTAGAATTAGAATTTGATTTTAATTATAATTAAAGATATTTAATTTTAATAAAAGACTCTTATGATTTTTCTATAAATACGGAAAAGCTTTTAGAAGCTAGCACTTCTGTCTTTTTCCTCTCAAAGTAGTTGAGGATTGCTCTGTGGATACCATCAGAGGCTGGGCGTTTGGACAGCTCGTGATTGATCACTAGAAAAAAGGTTTCGAAGATTTTTCAACAGGACAGCAAATAAGGTACGATTTCTAAATCGTTTATGTTTTATTAAAGTTCATACAATTATTAAGATCTGCTCAAAATCCGTAAAAATTTTTGTTTCCTGCTGTACCCGTGATTCGATCATGGTTAGATTCTAATAGTAAGGGATAAAGTGCTGGTCAAACAGGTCTCTCCATTCCCAGGACTCAAAGTCGAGATCTCTAATTAAGAGATGAGAGTACTAAACTACTCACACTAATCATGTTTAGTTAGATAGAGAATAAAACTTTAAATACATAGGCGTGGTGAAACATTGTTCTCTACAGAAAAACTTTATCAAACCCTGTGAAAAGCACCTTTAAATATTATGAAATATTTTAAAGCAATTTTTTGCGTGTAAGTTGATAATCGAACGATAATCATTATTTAAATATTCACCATAAACATCTTTATAGGCATGTGTCAGATATGTTGAGATAGCGAGGATCACCACACGAAAATGGACATTTAGCGAAATTTAAAGTTGTCACTATATTAATTTCTTTGACAATTTTTCAAAGTTGTTACTTATCGTCACAAATACTTTCGTCACTGATGAAATAGTGATTATATTTAAAAAGTTGTCACAATTATTTATAATTTTTGTGACTATTGTTTTTTCCACTAAAATCGGTTATATAAGTGACAAAATTGTATGGTCACAATAATATTCCTTATTTGTGACGATAGTATCGTCAAAAAAGATATTAATAGTAATACATAAAAAACATCACAAATATTAATAATGATACATCAAAAATGTCACAAACACTATTATATTGTGACAACAATTTCTACACTAAAATTATATAAAATTGTGACAAGAAATATTGTCACTTAAATAAGTTTTATCTTAGAAAGATATTTCGTCACTAATATTATCCTTTAATAGTGACAAATATTGTCACATGTATTATTATTATTATTATTAGTGAGAAAAATATAGTCACAAATACTTTTATTAATGATGTCAACAAATTTTTATCACAAATTTAAAATTTATGTTGTACAATAATTTTATCAGTACTATGTTCACTATTGTCATAAATAAAATTTTGAATATAACAATTATTTTAAAACTCATAGTAATCCCTCACAAGAAACAAAATTAAACACTAAAATTAAAATTTCTTTGTCTACCAAACTTAATACTCAAAGTAAATAATAAAACTCAAAGCCTTAGAGATTGTCCTTAGCAACTATAGATTAGTATCCTGCAAAACAAACAAAAAATTAATTAGAATATAAAATATTGATATATTAATTTAATAATAAAATAATATAATACAGTAATAAATTATCAATTATACTTACAATATTAGTTGGAGTACTTAGTGAAAAAAGATTAAGTAACACGCTAGGAATCGCTCTGGTATTTACTAAATGTGCAAAAATTCCTTGACATTGTTCCAAGTCCATAGCTTGCTTGTCCAGTGTTGTACGTTGAGCTTGAATATCCTCTTCTTGCTTTTTTGATGTTTCATTAAGCCTTGCAACTTTATCAACAAATTCACTTTCACGTTTCTTTACTGCCTCATTTTCAAGAAGAATCTCACTTTTTTCTTGATAGTTTGATGTCATCATTTTAACACCTAAACCATGTGAGTATTTTGACCTTCTTCCTAAAACATAATCGAAATGCTCAACCAATGGTAAAGGCGTTGATTGAATTTCCTCATGATTTACTTCACCGTCTTCTTGAAGTTTATTTCACATATTCAAATATAAAATAAAATTTAATCGATTGAATGACTTATAGACATTTTTTTCTATTGAAGGCTTACACCAACTGATAACATAAGTTGCAAGCAATTATGAAGATGATGGTATACCTTGCCACAAGAAGACTCAGGCATGTTGTAAAGTTATTTAAAACTAGCTCAAGTTGGTGGTTGGTGGGATTTCAATGATTCTACAAGTGAGGTAATCAAGAACATTGGTATAAAAATGTAGATGAAATGAAATACTAAGTTAAAAAAAAGTAAGAACAATTATACTAGATGTTATAAAAATACATTTTATAAAACGTAAAAACATTTCTATTAAAGAATACATGCCAAGGCATGATAAAAATCATTCACCATCATACCTTCCACAATACCACTACACTATTAGATCACAGGATAGATCAATACTATTATTTTCACTATTTCATAATAATGATTTTGAGTTTGAATAAGTTACCCTTAGATCAGCTCGACATCAACAATCACATAGTCCCATAGTCCGAGAGGCAGAATTTTGAAAATGAGAGTATCACTTGGAATTAGCCTATAAAAATAGCAAATGAAAATTGATATTAGGATCCCTATATACAATGGAAAACATCACAAGGACTCAAAATAGAGACATATTCAAAACTCTGATAGTCATGATGAATCTGATTGAATAATCTTATAACCATGCTTATAACAGAAACTATCTCCTAATTACTAATAATACAAATAATCAAAACTGCAAGAGGTGTATCAAGACAATTTAAAAGTAAGGGTTTAAAATATCAACTAATTAGAAAGTTCTGACCAAATTGAGTGCAGAAATGGGCTGAGTTCACGCCAATTGAACTCTATGGGTTATCAAAGTCATAGAACCAGAAAAGTGCAAAACTGCAAGAGAAAAAATGTTTCTACAAGCCACGTTCCATTTTTCCAGTTGAGAAACTTTGATAATGAGCTTCTAACTGCATGTTTCGTAACGAACATATCCATACACCCATTTTTTCTCTTTCCTTGGGAACCAAACAAAAAAAATTATTATAGGAAAAAACCAGAAAACTCATAAAAATTATCTACAATGTATTCTAGAGAAAGGGAAATTAGGGTTTAGGGGTTGTGATTTACCTCTAAAAAGTGAAATTTAGGGGTTACATCAGCAACATTCAACCCATAACTCTTCGTTAAGAATAAAAAAGAAATTAGAAACAAAAGGTACAAATTAAATGAAGTTCAAGGGAGAAGATGCCTTAAAATCAAGTTTAGTTATCATAAGAAGAAGAAGAAGAAGAAGACATAAATAAAATGATTAAAAAAACGAGAGGTGATTTTGATTTGTATTTAGCGTTTGTCTTCACGTTCGCTTCGCACACTTGCTAAACCCTAAATTCACGCATCTTGTATATATTTATATATATGTCACCTCACTAATTTTTTATAATTATATTATTATTAATTAATTACTCGAATTAATAATTGTAACAAACCTTCCCTTGATCTATTTCTATTTGGTGGTATGATTAAGTAAAGGCAGTTCCTAAAATGTGTTGGACCAAGATCTTTATAAAATTTTTTTAATTATGGTATTTAAATTAAAAATTGATTATTAAATTATAATTTAAAAAAGTGGAAGTATTAATATTAATTTAGGTTTTATTGTACATATAATTCGCATAAAGTCATAATAAAAACATTTTTTAATGGTATGTTATTCTTTTTATGCATATTGATATTGGTAAACTCAACTTAGAATCTTAGTAATTTGACATTGTTCAATTAATTAATTTTTAAAATTTTAATTAATTATGAATATTAAATTAAATTAGAAAAAATAAATTAAATAATACTTAATTAAAATTAAGTTCGAATGTTTAAATTTAAATAATCTTATAGAATTTGTTTTTGATTTGACTTATTACGAGCCCCAAAACTAAGGAAATGACTTGAACTAGCTAATATTAAGTATTTCTTTCTTTTTTTTCTTGAGCAAACTCAAGTGATGAAGTTAACAATGTAATATGTAATTTTGTGTCCTCGTTGCATATTGGAAAAGTAAAAATTAGTAATAAAAATTTATTTTTATAAATTAAGATGTTTTATTTAATTATTATTATTATTGAAGTTCCTCAAATTGGGCACTTTTTAAATAATTATTTTAAATATTTTTAAAATAATAATACTTTAATTATTATTAGTTATGACAAATTTTACCCAGTTCAATTTGATTTAGCTTAACTCGGCTCGAGTTGAACAGATTTTAGACCGTGTTTAGGTTTTTAATATTTTTAAGTTTTAAGTCGAATTCAAACTATCCAATTCAACTTGATTCAAAGTTTAAAATATTTAATAATGTTACATTTCATTCTTGCTAAATTGGTGTAGGCACTAAATATTTAATAATATTAGTGACAACTTAAAAGTGACATTAGTAATTATAGGAGAAATTGATTTTAAACCCTAATTAAGTGGACCGATTAGGGTTAATTTTCGGATTAAATTCTGATTGACACCGGGATTGACATGAACATGCATCGTACATATTTTGCATCAATTAATTGAGAATTGAAGGCTTAATGCCTTACACTTATATGATTTCTGTGATATTTTTGATATGTGATGTTGTGAACTGTTTTATGTGAAAAGATATTGTAGACAATAATAACATATTATTAGTGACGACGCAATTGTGAAAGGCTCGGTAGTGTCAATGGCTACGTAATAATTTATCATAAATAATGAAAGTAATAGTGGCTTACACATTTATGGTCACAATAACTATCATATTTGTGACGAAATATTTAAATGTCATAAAAAAATTTCACTAAACGTCTTAATTCTTTTAGTGATATAAAATGGACATTAAAGATACAACATGACCAAGATGCATGTAAGCAACATGACTTTTTTAATAGAAAATTTGGAGTGGGAATTATACTTTTTACTAGCAGAGTCGCAACTATATATTTTTAATACAATTCACACCTTTCAGAACCTAAATTTGAAGATATTAGACGAGAGAACACTTCCTTGCTAGGACTAGGAACCATTTTGCCATTTTTAAAACTTGTCTTGAGAAATCTAATAGATTTTCTATAGCAATTGAGGTTAAGAATCTTACATAGACATTAAGAGAAGTGATTGCTAGATGCTTAATTAAAGCATCAAAACAAAGGCTTTTATTGAGCAATTTGTCCCTTCAATAAACCACTTTATGATCATACCATATATTTAAGTCTGATTTGCAAGTCACTGGGTCATCAAATTTATCACATTTTACAAAACATTGATATCTCCATATTAAAGATCCAGTATGTAGGTGCACTTCAACATCAACATGGATTGTAGATAGAAGACCTGCTACTACTAAAAATAACTTTGAAAGGTAGAGCTTTGAATGAAGACTTAGAATTTCGATAATTATAATAATAACAGATAAAATGATGCAATATTATGTGCATGGACCACCACCTCCTCACAATAATATGACCACAATTTATGATATTGCCATTAGTTATAGTATCTTATTTTCAGCTAGCATGTAAAAGGAAGAAACATGTTTTTTTTTGGGTAAGAAAAATAATACACGGGATAAAACAAACAAAGTGTAGAATAATAATCCCGGGGCAATAAACAACAATGTTTTGACAAAGTCAATCTAGATGAGTAATGTAATTTCTAACTCGACCTGAGTGTCTAGTAGTATTCGAGTCTCACTTTCTAGTTACTTAAATGTGTGCAAATAGAAAAAGAACATTATGATTATTTTGCCCTTTTTCCCCGTGTTTTTTTAGTCTTATGTCTTGAGTAAATTCTTAACCACTTATCTTAATTACATCAAAACTGGAAATTCCTTATATAATATGAGGGTGCTAATTGAACTAAAATTTGTAAGTTATTGTCTTATCTACTATGTCTTTTCTAAGAATTTCATCTTTACTATATAACTTAACTGTTGGCAGTTTTATTTAAAGCTTCTAATTGATTACACTGCTAAATAAAACAAGTATAAGAAACAAACAATTTTGTAGACACAAAGTAACAAGTTCATGGAGAGACCGCAGTAAAGATTGATTGGTTCCTAAACGTGCATGTTCAGAGTTGACCACTCCATAAATTCCTAGGACTGTGTAACCTGTTGGAAGTCCCCGCTATTGGAGTACAAGTAGAATGTTTTACCAGAAGAACTTTTCATGGAAACTGGAGCAAATCCATTATATTCTCCTCTTGACTTGGCTAAACATATTTGAGACATATACTTGAAAGATTCGTGTCTTTGGTTGTGTGGTTGAGCTGCATAACTCTCAATAGGCATCCACTGGAAAAGTCAAAGGTAACTGTACTGATTATCAATGTTTAATATTAAGTTGAAAATTTCATTTTTATGTACTGATTGTCAAGGTTTAATATTAATGAGTACTACCCGGGCTTCCTCGACCTCTGACTCTTGCTTCTTGATGTCAAAGGACAGTGGTTGTAACACACAGACAAAAAATAAGTCTGATTTCCCAAAGAAAGTCTGGTGGGTTTGACTGTTTATAAACAACAAAAAGTAACAGCTTATTTTCGAGTATCACAATCCAACATTTATAAGTAATTGATACGAAGGAAGGAATAAAGGATACATTGCAAACTCAGAATTTGTTCAGACTTAATCATTCATATCATTGTAATGGAAAAGAAAACCATGTAAAAAAATTAAGAAGTTAATATTACCTAAATGCCAAGACTTGCAGAAATTTTGTGTCAATCTGGAACGAAATACAACGAAGAAGTTAGTGATGATCGCATGAAAAAGAAATATCATATTATATTATGTGTAGGTTCCTTACTCCGGTCTCTTCTTTAACTTCTCGAATGGCAGCCATACAAAAATCCTCACCCTGTGAGAACAGAATTTTAGTCTCTGGAACCGGAGGCAACATAACATAATAGAAATAGACCGCTATCTTACTTGATTCACAGCTCCTGTAGGGATCTTCCACACACCCTTACCTCTGAATTGTCCACTCTTTTCCTGAACCACAAGTACCTGCAGTCAAATGAAAGATTCACTTTACAACCATTAAGGTCTACAAAGTTCCTGACAGCATTGTTGAAAAACCAAACCTCTTTCTTAGCATTCATAACAAAAGCACCAATGCCTACTGTATGTGAAGCATTTCCTGGAAGCGTATCAGGAATAGTTTTGGGAAGCCAATGTACCAGCATCAAATAATCTGCCTCAGCATGGTGATACCTAAATCCTTCCTGCACAGTTAGTAGAAAGTGAAGCATGATTATTGACACCAACCGAGATTTACTCATCTTGACTCGACACCCTCTCTCCAATAAGATATCTACGTATGTACCTTCATTGTAGGTTCAACAAGATTGACAAGTTCCGAAGGCAATTTGATCCAAACACCCTTCTTCCCCTGTATGTATGTATGTATGTATATATATATATCATAAATTGCTTCAGAAACCTCAAAATTCGTGAAAGATATATTAGAAGACATGATCCAGGAAAGAAAGTACTTGCTGCCTCCACTCCGACAACGAAGCTTTAAGCCTAAGAGCGTAGATTTTGGAGTCCATGGGTTCCTTCAGTTCCACATTAACTCCCCCATAGAGATCATTATCTGCACTGAGTGGCTCTATTCCTTGATCTGCCTTTCCAATATCCATCTGTTTCTCAAGAGAAGAAGAACTCGTTGGAGACGACATGGCTCCGCAATCTCAACAATCTGTTGCTTGGATCTGATCATGTTAGAAATGACAACCACAAATTAATTCCAATAGTCCACCTAACTCCAACTGAGATCTGCCACTAAGTGCCTTAAATATCCTAGCAAAATCATATATTGAAATTTTATCAGGAAGGTTAAGAAGCAGAAGGTAAAAACTCACTTTCGTGCACGTATCTAACTTTAAAAGGTCATTAATTACTTCAGCAAGAGTCATCCTGGAAATGAAACCAACCACAACTTAATTCCAATCTACCTGATGAAAGTCCATAACTTCCTGAACTTAATTCCATCCAATAAATGCCTTAAAACTAATATTGCGAATACCGCATCGGATTAGGTTTTTTACGATACTGTGCTAGTATCGATTAATACTGGTTACCGTTTTGAATAATTTTTTAAATTTATAAAATAATCGACAATCGGCACTTTTGAATAAAATTTCATATCGTTTTTTAACCGGTACGGTATAAAATTCATATATTTGCTTAAAACATCTTATTAATAGCATCGATTAAGGGGTACATGACATTAATACAAAGCAAAAGGAAAACTAAACTTTCAAGCACATATGATTTAGCTGATCATTAAATTACTTAGCTTTGCAGTCATCATCAACAACTACCATCTAAGAAATGAAAGAGAACAAAAAAAACAAACATGATTATTAGGCAGCACATATCAAAACTACCTTAAATAGGACTTAACCTGTTAATATACAAGGCAGGCAGGGACCAGTGAAGGTCTTGGCGACACGCACAGAAACCGCCTGATGGCTAAGAAATATTAAAACCTCATCAACATTCACAAGAATCGAGCTGGTCGACCAAATAGTGTGGGAAACACAAGTTATTCAGAGTTCATAACGAGTTATTTAATGTTATTCCAAGCTTCACAGCAGTGGTAGTTCTGATTTCTATAATTATTTGGTTGAAAGACGGCTTATAGTTTATGTAAAAACAATCAACTAGTGGGACCGGAAAAGCCTTTCAGATGATAAACTAAAATAAATTACGGGATAAGATGGCCGGCTTGGGGGAAGGGCAAAGGCAAAGGGCATTCTTGACATTTGCAGGAACTGGGGATAAGAAAAGTTAGAAGTTGTTGGACAAATCTGAAGAGTATGCCACTTGACAAGTTAGCAGTTGGACAAATCGGAAGAGTATGCCATTTGTTTTAATAAGAAATTGTTTGGTGTCAACTGAAAATAGCTGAGGAAAAGGACTGAATTATAGTCAAAGTCGGAAAATTTAAATGGTTGCAGGTCTAAACATAATCATATGAAACCGTTTCAGGCTGAAGATCAATGTATGAAAACAAAATAGTTTGCTGCTTGCGTCAGTTGATCAGCGGCCAGACTCTTGTTTTGTCATTTCCTACGCAATCTTACTAGGAAGAGCCCTGACACTTGTGTTGACATGCTCAATTGCTTTGAAGCAATTTCACTAGGATTAGATTTTGCTTTTATTACTTATGGTTGGTTTCGGTTAACGCTGGCATACATTTAGGCCTAACCCATTGGGCAGGCCCAAGTTTATGTTGTTAAGCTCAGCCAGTCCATCACTTTGTAAACTTTTCATGAGCTACGGCCTAATCAAGCTAATGGGAAGACAAAAATTTGGGCTTTGCCACAATAATATTTTCTTTAACCATGTCATTCGATTTTCCAAAATAATATTTGTTATTGAAATTATTCATTGGTCATTTAAATAGATTAGATTTATCCTGAATTGATAATTGATTTTATTTAATTAAAAGATCGTTTTTTTCATATATATATTTGCTTTCTCTGTAGTGACATTATCACATTTATCATCTTTTTCATGAGCTGCGGCATAATATTCATTGTGATGTATTCATGACTATGGGTTATAAGATAAATCATGACCATTCATGCTACTAAATGGCACTTCCATGTTCTAAAAACACACTAATTAGATCTACTTATTTCTTAGTACCGGAATTGAATATCTCTAATCAAAGTCGTTTTAACTATCCATAAATCTAGTTAGCATTCTGAACTAGGGCACTGATAAGAGAATAGGAAATTAGTTAATTAAGACATTTATTACATGTCATCATCGAACATATGCTGGAAGATGAGACAGTAACAAATAACATTAACGACCTTACCTACATGGTGATGAGTTTTACGGATAGATGATACATGTTACCATGGAAGTTTGGGTTACTTGGATGACATGTTAATGTGGTTTTATGGTTGGGAATGGAGTGACTGGAATTGCAAAATAGGGATCAACTAACGTTACTTCACATTTATTATCAAACTAGTCACAGCAGAACTCATTGTAGAAAGCTCTTGCCTTCATCAAAATATACCGCAACCTCAGAAAGTGAGCGAGTTCTCGTGCCCAGTTATGGATTCCCTGTCTTTTCCAGTTCAGCTTACATTTCATGGCCGCTTGATCTCTACTTTCTTGGCACCTTTTACGCGGATAGCTTGGACCTTTGAGTCTAGACAGAAGAGAGCCATCAGTTGTTTTTGGAGAATTCGTGTGTTCTCCAAGTACGGCAAGGCTCACAAGTTGGGTGGCCATTGAAGGTAGCGATTATTTCCTCATCAAGGTTGGGATGGGTAATGGTCTTCATGGGATTAAATAGATGGTAAGAGCTGCGTGTGAGTGCTATCAACTGCACTGTGCTTACCACTCTTACACATGTGGAAAGTAAGGACCACATTTTTCCGGCAGAAATTCATTGTCATTTTCACCTTTTAGTTATCAGAAGTTACGCTTCACAATCATCCTAGTTACTATTGTTAGTCCTAAGCTTTTTATATATTGATATTGCCATGGAAAGTGCTCGCTAAGGCTACATATCTCTTCAACCTCACCTATTAGTTAAATTTTTACTAAATCGTTGTTGTTTATGCCTCTATTTAATAGTGTTAATATGATGAAATTGTGAACTAAATACTCTGATCGGTCTTCACATCTTGAAAGATGTTTCTACAACATTGAAGTCTTGCTTTTCTCCCCCTCTCTCTTTTCTTCATCTACGGTAAAACAAGAATATCATCTAGACTCCAGTAATCATTTGAACGAATATGTGAACATGGATGGTCCTTAATTTTCAAGGACAATTAAGAACACTATATAAGTGAAAGGAAAAGGACAAACACAATGGAACATATGATGGAAACAGGAGAGCCCTGTGACATCCCACTAAAATGGGGCCGATTACAGGCATCTTCTTGTCATTTGGGTCTTCGAGATGTTTTTGGTCTTATCTTTATCCTAGCTAGTACTCACACATTAGGATGCTTCATCACACTCAGGCTTCTAACATATTATGTTGAAAATTGGATAAACAAAAATTAAACTTTCATTGTTAGCTTTTAGATACAAATTTGCAACTTAACTACATATTAAATTGAGAATGAAGTGCCTATATATAGGCTTACATCATTATCATCATCATCACATTCAGTCCGAGTCTTGCATTAAAGTGAGGTTTAGAAAAGTCTGATAATACACAGCCTTACCTTTACAAAATAGAGAGGCTATTTCTGATAGACCCATATGCGAATGTGACCATAAAAAATGATGCAGATTATAAAAGTAAATATGAAAACTAATATACTAAAAGAGTAGGTAAATAAAATTAAATAAGTAAATAAAATAAAATCAAATAAAATCAAATCAAATAAGATATCTGATATGGTGCCCATATCTGCTAATAAATAATTAAAAAATACAAATCGTCATGAGTTGATACAAGTTTAAAAGAAAATGTATTAAAAAATAATAAGACAAATATACTTAGAAAAGCTGCAAAGTTATATATATACCTGCTATGCAGCAAACGTCTGCTCACCATTCCTCGAATTGTGCATGTGAACATTATGTAAGGGTCATGCTAATCTGCTCTGTATCTTTCTAATTTTATTATATGTCCCCGAAGGGACAACTAGCAGTTTAATAATAATAATTGGGGGAACTATCTATAAAGACTCTCAGTTATCTCGCTATAATTATCTTAACAGTCTAACATCACCTCTATCACTATCTAAACAATAATAACCTCAAAGTACTAAATAAAGCCACACGGTATAAGCACTCAGTTAACTTTTATAGGCTTACATAGAAACTAAAAATGTAGAAAATCAGGACACTATCAACCCACTAAATCAGTACATAAATATTATATCCTAATTAACTTATACTACATCTGAAAAATATGAGAGAAATAAAACACTACTTTGACCACAACTTAATTAAAATAATATTATTTTATTTTATTTTGAATCAATTTCTAACATGCCCCTTTGATTCAAAATCTCATATTTGTAATTGTCTTGTTGGAGCACATCTCTCCAATATCCTTTGAAGCACTTCTCTTCAATTATTGATGCACCACCTCTCATCAACCCTAACTATTGATGCACTTCACATCAATTCAAATTATTGATGCACTTATCACCAATTTCATGCAATAAACTTCCTTGGATCACATTCTCTAATTTTAGAAAAGATATTCTTTTGCTTGTGCTAAATTTGCATTCTCATTTTTGGACCTGTAATCTTTTTTAAAATGCCCAAATTTTTTACAATTGAAACATTATGGTTTATCTTTATGCCAACAATCTTTTTCATCATGGCTATTTTTCTTGCATACATCACATGGTGAAAAATTTTCTCTATATGATGTCAACGAAGACTTGGTCTTGGCAATAAAAGCTCCTTTAGTTGTTTGGTCATCATGAATTGCTTGTCTTTGCTCCACAGTTTGTAAGGCATTGATTAACTCAGCAACAGTAATTGTTGAGAGATCATTAGAATCCTCAAACGATGAAATTTTTGACTCATATTTGCGAGCACACTTACAAGAATTTTTTTAACAATTCTAGTATCCGAAAAACTTTCACCAAATAATTTAATTTTATTAGCAATTGCAATAAATTTGTTACCGTACTCCTTGATCCCTTCAGATTCGTTCATCTTTTGCATCTCAAATTCTCTCTAAAGATTCAAAACTTGCATCAACCTTGTTTGATCACTGCCTAAATACTCATTTTTCAGCAAATCTCATATTTCTTTTGGAGTTTCGCATGTCATGATGTTGGTGAAAATTACCTTAGAAACTGAAGAGTGTAGACACGTTTTTGCTTTAAACTTTTTGACTTTTTCTTCATTGTGACTCTTAATTTGAGCTGAAGTAGGATGAATCAGCAAAGGTGGCACTTCACTATCATTCTAAACCACATTTCATAAATTGAAGGACTGTAGATATGTTTGCATTTTAACAGCCCATAATTGATAATTTTTCCTTACGAAAATGGGAGGTGGAGTCAAAGGACAAGTATTTAAGGTCATTTTTTTCTTTCTAATTTTCTCATAAACCCAAAATCGAAAGGGGCTCTGATACCATGTTGAAAATTTTGGGGATAAAAAAAATTGAACTTTCATTGCTAGCTTTTGGATACAAATTTGCAACTTAATTACATATTAAACTGAAAATCAAGTGCCTACATATAGGCTTACATAGAAACTAAAAATACAGAAAATCAAGGACTACTTAAATATTATATTCCAACTAACTTATATTACATCTGAAAAAAGAAAGAAAGAAATATGACACTACTTTGACCACAACTTAATTAACATAATATTATTTTATTTTATTTTGAATCAATTTCGAACGTATGATTAGCCTGAGGTTTCTCTTTATTACATTCACGATAGGCTTTCAACAACGTAATTGTGAGTGAAACTTCAGTTGCTCAAGTGAATCTAATAGTAAAACGGACTGCAGCAATCTTAAGGGGTTTGGAGTGAGCTTCTATGTGTACTCTTCTTCTGTTCCAATAAAGAAAACACAATTCTTTTTGTTCTCCACGAGTAATTAACCAGTTAGAGAATTTTTTGTTGATCGATGTGCAAATTGATAACAACGTAAGGAACTTTTGGTTTTGGCTTTCAGGAATACCTCAGAGAGGTGTTCCCACCATATGGAGTCGGCCATATTCTTGAAAGGCTTTTCAATGCAAGCAATTCTCAACGATCGAATCGATTGGAAAAGTGCAGATGTTACTTGCAGGAACTGTTCAATGAAAACGAAATTACAAGAAACCAAGGAAAGTGATTTACCACCATGCAAATCCAACCCCAAACTAGGATCTTGGTTGACAGTCCATGTTAGGGTTCACAGACGTCCTTTTCTAACAACTTAATGTCGAGCATTAAATTATACGATTTGAACTCAAACATTTTAAAACAATGAATTTTAAAAATAAGTTAATAAATCAAGTTTAATCTTAAAAAATAAGAGCCATATTCGGAAATTTTCCTAAAACTAATTAAATTATTGACGTGACATTGATAAAAACATATAACGTGACATTAAAGTATATACAAAATTTTAAAAATTAGAAAAAGATTTAAGACATATATATAAATAAAAAATCTAAGCTAACTAAAAAATTTTAAAATATCTTGAATGCATATTTTATTTACAAAGAATTTATAATTTTTGATAGAGTGGAAAGACATAATAATTATAGAATATCTATTTATGAACCTCTTTCAAACGAGCTCTAATATAGGTTTTGACTAATTAAATATTAATACAAATTAGTGCTTTGGACTATTATTTTTATTATATATAATTAATTATTTAATAAAATTATTTTTTACTAACATTTAGTTTAATATATGAGCCTTTAGCTATTTTATTA
>JAOQML010000005.1:10454989-10468041 GCA_027568935.1 Erythroxylum urbanii
AAAATCTTTTTTTGATATTAATTATAGTTATTGGTTATATAAAAAGTATATGAAAAATAATATTAATAGAAACAAAGATATAGTTGTTATATCAAATTTGTATTATTAGGAATTTTTAGACGACCTTGATATAAAATTAAAAAATATGTAACATAATATATTAAGAAACTATTTTGTAATTTTATAAAATAACTCGAAATCGTATACAATATTAACCAGAGTACTATTTTATATTATAACTAAATTTAACATTAAATTTGATACGATAATTATAATATTATTTTGTAATTTTTATACTTTGAAATCGTAACTTAATTTTTTAAAATTTAAATTTGAAGCAGACTCAAAATTTAGATTATATTTATTAATTTTTAGGTTGAGTCAGCGTTGGGTCCGTTTGCCACCGTAACTTCTGTTTTCATAGATTATTCCAGAGAGTATTCACCAAAACTCAATTGCTATTCTGTCAAGTGCCCTTGAAGCCAATCTCAATCCACTATAACAAACAAATATTTCATAAAGAATTAACTAACAAAAGCTGCTCGATTATAAAAGTCAAGTTTTGCTAAGAAGTATATTTTATCTTAAGTCAATAAGATATCGCTATGTTCTTTAACGAAGATGATGGTTCACCCATACAAGAAAATACACTTTAAAATTAAAAGCTTAGACCTACATTGGCTTGTGTAACTTTGTCGGAAAATAAAAATGGAAGTGAATGTAGTGGTGTTAAAACTAATCCTAGTAGTGGATATAAGCCTACAAATTATTGACAAACGTTGAAGACAAACTTTGCCTACCCTCCACCACAAATGCACCGCCCGTGACACCACAGAGTATGTTTAGCCATCTGCACAATCTGCCAATCTTCATTCACGGATTAATCCCCGTCTTCTTCTTCCTCTCCTATAAATATAAGTACCCTTAACCCAACCCCATCACACTCCAAAAGTAGCAACAATAGGAGGAAACAAATCCTAGAAACATGATGAGAACATTCCAAAGTGTGTTTATTGCGAGTTTATTAGTGCTGGTGGTGATAAGCAGCAACGGGTTGTTTGAGGTTTCCAATGCCCAGAATATATGTAACATGCCAGTCTCTGGACTAATGTCATGCATTGGTTCTGCAACACCGCCAAACCCAACCCCACCAACCACACAGTGTTGCTCGGCTCTTTCACACGCCGACTTGCGGTGCCTTTGCTCCTACAAGCACTCCAAGATCCTACCTTCACTTGGAATCGATCCAAACCTTGCCATGCAGCTTCCTGACAAGTGCAAGCTTCCTCATCCTGCCAGCTGCTAGATTCTGACGAACCTCGTCTTCGCAGCTAGCTAGCTCTGTACCTCTATTTGTCACTTGACAGTCACCACCTGCAGAAACTGATAGTTACTACAAATAAATCGACCATGCATAAGTAGTCTATGCATTTCCTACCACCCCTTTTCAGCATTTCTATGTCACTTCTCTTACTTGCTACCTATATATGTGTGTTTCAGAGTGTGGTTTTATGATGATCAAGACTATGATTATATGATGATTAAGACTATGATACGTGTTCGTAATTATGAATACGAAGATTAATGCCTGCGTTTGTCTCTATTGCTTTCTTTTCATGGTTGTTAGGGCGCTGGAATAAAACATATATGCAACTAAAGAGGTAAGAATTCCCTCTAATTGAGAATATATCATAAATTCTTTCTAGCTGAGAATATATTTCAGATAGGAAAATTATGAAAAGAAACGTATACTCGCTCACATCATCAAATTGTAGATATTGGAAACCAAACATACCAAGTGTTTCATGGCATGAACAGCTCACTCCGATTCTCGTCACAATTCAAAGCTTCTTATTTAGGCTCATATAAGGAGATCAAATTGCTTGTTCTCATTTTTTTACGCCGGCCCTCTTTTGTGAGTATCGATCTCCAAAAATTAGATTGATGGATGCTCATGAAAAAGAATAGGTATAGAGTAACGATAACAGGTAATTTAAATCTTATATAAGAGGAATTGGTCATTTCATAATCATCTCAATTTGGCACATCACCTTTGACGACAAACTTTTTGGTTAATGTGATTTTATCTCTAGCAAATGACTTAGAATACTTTTTTTTTGAAAGATAATGAAATTCAATGTTTTAAAAACTAGATTAGAAATTAAACCGGTAAGATAAGAGGTTTAAATTTTAAAAGATTCAATTCATACTAGACTGTTATAAAATTGGTTAAAGATCAGATAAAATAAAAGAATTTAAAATATGATTGAAATAAATTATCCTTGTCTATTAAAGAATTTGAAATTTAATTAAAAAAAGATTGTTAAATAAAGACTAATTGATCTATTTTGATTTATAAAATCTTATTAATTTTAAAAATTGATTGATTTTTAACATCAAAAATTGCTAAAGTAGATAGAACAAAAAAAGGAAAAATCAAACTGAAAAATTGAACGATCCAATGTTTTTAAAATTTATTCTACCAAACCGATAGAATTGTTCAATCATTAATGAAATCTATACATGAATTTCTATAGATGGCCCTAGGGGTGACAATAGGGTTTTAGCCGATAGTTTGACTATTATCTAATGAAAACGACGTTATTTTAAACCTTTATATTAAAAATTTTTGATTGGCTTAGTCAGGCTAAGCTCAAGCTCGAGCCACCTCTAATCTAATCAAGCTCGGGTTTATACCGGTTGCCTCAAGCCCAACCCCAACTGGCAAGGGTCTTCTAGGCCCTACACTAGTAAATATCCCATTGAACTAAATTCAGTATTAAATAAATTGAAGACAATTAATTGATTAATATTATTGCAAAATCCTAGAATTTCTTAATATTTATAGTAATATACAACTAAAATATCTTCTTCTTTCCATATTTTTTAATCTCTTATTTAAGTGCCACATGCAAGCGAATGTCTCTCTTTTTCTTTTTTCACATATTACAAGTATATGGTAATAATCTTGTAATATACTATCATCTTTATTTTTTAAATGAATAATAAATTATTAATATAATAAAATGCTTTAAAAATGTCCATATCCATATCCTAACGCCTGTAAAATAATTCTGTCATGCTTATTTTTCCATCCATATCCTTAAGGCAAATCACTTTCATCGTTATCATTAACACCCAGTTTAAATCTCCCCTAAGGCACAACATTTGATAATGTCTAATAATATGTAGTCTTACTTCTATTTAATAAAAAGGCAAACGACTATCTCTTTTCTAAATTTATAAACCTAGAGTAGCCTAAGGCTATGTTTGATAGGACGGTTAATAACGGAATCTAATGAAATGAAATATTATTCCATCGTTTAAGACGAGAGTTTATAATAGAATGGAATAAAATATGATAAAAATGAAGAGTTTCATATTACATCTTATTCTATTATAAACAATAAAAATAATTTACCTCTGATTTAAAAAGTTTAGTATTACATCCTATTTTATTATAAACAATAAAAATAATTTACCTCCAATTTGCAAAGTTTAGAATGAAATGTAAAAAGATAAATATGAACTATATAATATAACTTTACTAATTTTTTATAATATCAATTGTACGTCCAACCCTATATTTTATATTTATTGACATATGCTTTGTTCTATCAAGCATAAAATAATCATTTATTATTATTATTATTATACATAAATTTCATTCTATTTTATTTCATCCATCTTTTAAACAATATTTCACTATATTACATTATCAACTCTTTCATCATTCTCCAATAACAATTTTTTAATATTACATCTATTTATATTCTATTCTATTATATATCATTCATTTCCATTACATTCCATTCCATTCCATTCCATTAAAATTTTTTCGTAAAACCAGAAATGGCCTAAACGGCTTAAAGATGCAGATTGGCAAGCCGATGCAAGAAAATGCCTCTCCTGTAAACCTCCCAGTCTGCTGAGAACATATTGTTTCTCTTGCAACTTTCAATACGCGGGAGGGGCATAATCAGCGTATAGGTTGTTTTACCATGCAATCATTAGAAAACAACATTCATTCGAAGTGTTAAAAAATTTTCACAGAACAAAAATTATGCAAGAGTGCAACTTATGAGACTAAAAGAATCGCTTTATCTTTTTAAAAAAATATAACGAAAGAAACTTAGATGAACATAAAGACGCCAAGTTGCTCATTGGTGAAGTGTTGCTTGGGGATATGAGCACAAACAAAGCGACAGGCAGCTTTTGGAGCTCAGTAAGCGAGCAGTAACAGAAGGATGCAGCAGTCAGGAGCAATAATTCTTGTCACCGTAGCCGTTTATCTATCTTGAGACAGAAGTTGTCTGGAAATTGACCAAAACCTCAACAAAGCATATCGCTTTCAAGTGTCCCAAGCAAGCAAGTAATTGCAAACAATGACGTTGCCTGACAAACTTAGACCCTCTCTCCGTACAAATACATATGCATGGTTCGTTCTCTGCTCCGAAACCCAACTTTTTAGGTAAGTTCTTGGTCTCATGATCTGAGATTGCTCAAACCACACAAAAAACATGCCCGCCAGGCCACCCGAGGAGCCTCCATACACGTTGTACTCCTACCTATCACCCCTCTTTGTATCAGATTTCCTTGTGCACCATATAAGAGAATAAACACGCCAACCAAGAAAATCCTGATGAAACGGCTGTATCAGTTTGACATCTTGAGCATCAGCAGCTGCAAAGACTTGCATCCATGGCCGCAAGAGAACAAAAATTGAAGCCTTCTCAGCCTACATATGGAAGATTATGACTATTATCATCAATGAAAAGTGGAATGTTGGATGGTCAGTTATCAGACAGATCTCGTGCAACTCAGACTTCTACGTCGAATTACAAGGAAACATGTTTTCTGTGGCTATAGCAGAGGAAAGATAATCCTTTGAAACAATATTCTAATCCAGATGTAGATCCAAAGTTCATCATGCAATATCAAAGGTCCCCAATGAGTCACATTTCTTGGACTTGGTTGATTGGGTAGAATCTATATTTTAAAAACCAGACCGGACATCGAACTAGTCAAAGGAAAAATTTTAAGGTTTAAAAATTTAGCCAGTATATAGTAAATAAAAAATAAAAATTATACAAGGAAACGAAAAATAAAAGAATCGATATGTGCGTTTTGTCCTCCAATTTTTAATTGATAATTAAAAAATAACAGGAACTGCAGTTAAAAAAATTACATAAAACAAGTTGAAGTATGTGATGTATGAAGGAAACAAGGTATTGGTTTCAAGCAGAAGTGATTGCACACGATACTGCCAGCACAATACAAATGGAACAATAAGCTGACCTTTAATACAACAAATAGCCCATAAGCAAACCTAATAAGAAGGGCAGATTAATGAGAGTAAGCCTAATGATATGTGAATTGCACTAAGGACTTTAAGCACTGCACCTTCTATAGACAACCAATACTTTATTTAGGCCTAAAAATTGTTTTGTCTACAATAGTTGTAGTTTTCAACAACAGATCAGGAAAACAGAAATTAAGCTATGAAATTAATAAACTGAACAAAGTACCATGCCTATAAACCTATGAATCTGAAATTACTGAATTTCTAGGAGACAAAACTGCATGGTCTAGCAGAATTAAAAAGAGATAAGAGGTATAAACTGCCATGATTACCAATCAAAAAAGAAAGAGAAAAAGGAACACCAGAACCAAACCCAGCCACAAGCTTTTCTAATTACATATAATTTACTCAACACCAGAAATGTCATTAATAAAATCAATAAAACCACAAGTATCGTCAACAAAACAAGACCTTAAAGTTACAAAATGAACTGTAGTCAGTAGCTCACAGTACACATTAATACAAACTCAGAGTCAAACTGTCAACCTTACAACAATGATAATCATATTTCATCAAAAGTGAATCAAATTCACTGTAAAAAGATCTTTATTGCCTTTTTTCCCAAAACAATTCATAAGGAAGGATATCAGCACGTCGCAGCAATTTACAGAAATAAAACCCAAACTTTCAAGAGTTTTAAGAATTTACCCAAAGATTTTATACTTTAACAATTTCCTTTCTTCTTCTTCTTCTTCTTCTTTTTAATTTGTTGGGAGAAATCTTTCAGTTCTTTGATCTGTCATGCACCAAACAGCAAAACATTATCAGAATTATTGGTGATATCATATATGAAAAAGATAGTATTTCATTCTGACTAGTTAAACTCCAGATGCCAAGAAACAGACAGACATCTTGCATCTTTCCATCCACTTTCAATTGAAACTTAGGTTTCTTTCATCAATATCAAACTTCCGCAAACAGAAAAGATTTAAACTTGAATCTTTTTCTTGACAAAAAAACTAACAGGAAGTGAAAATAGAAACAAAAGAAAAACATGACAGCGTCTTCACCTCATAACAATACAAAAATATAAATATACATATACAACTGAAGCTCTTGGCAAGAATATGCAAAATATCTTTATATACTAGAGTATGCAAAATATCTTATTTAATATAAAGCTTGTTTTAAGTACCAAGATTAGGAAAAGAAACCAAGCTTCTGAGAAGCATAAAAGCAGGATCATGAATCAAGTCCTGTCCTCTGTAGATATTACGTCAACAAAACAGAAATAAGGACCCTCATTTTGCTCGGAAGTCAGATCTTCAAAGCCAAAAGTTGTTAAAAATACATGAATGAAGTGTCGTAAGTGTTATATGGAAGAAACAAAGAAGGAAATCAAGCCTTTGAGCAACATGAAACAAAAACAGGAAAGAAAACCAATTTGCCTCTATAACTCAAAGACCGAGAATCAAAACCCTGAAATCAAGCATATTTGCGAACAGAAATGACAGGAATAAGGCTTGGCGAACAGAAAAGAAAACACAAAACCAAATAACAGAAAAACAAAAGACAGTCACCACATGACAGAAAAGTATATACCACAAGCAATCAAGAGTAACTAAAAATATAAGCTAAAAGAACACAAATAGTCATGAAATAGGGAAGGGGTCGTGAAGCATCGGCATCTGAGCTCCTCCAACAAGGGCTCCTTGCAATTACTCCTTGTACCATATGCAAATTCCAGGAAAAAACAACAAAAAAAGGCTAAAAGCCCATAAAAGACAATATCTAGAATCAATGATATCTAGGAAGTTCCCCCCCAAGCTCTTGCATTCTCATTATTCATTGCCAAATTCATGAAACCACACAAATCCCAGCAAAAAAACTGCAGAAAAAATGGTAAACTCAAGGACGAGAGAGATAGAGATAAAGAGCAGGAGAGAGAGGCAGAAAACCAGTCCGGTTCATCGTTCAGAAATTATTTAACCAGCTGGTTTATTATTTAACCGGCCGGTTTTCACTCTCAACGGTTAAAAGTAAAACCGAACATGGAAACCAATCCAGTTAGTGTTTAATCCAATCAAACTGGTCGATCCAGTCCGATCTTTATATCATTGGATAGAATACCATAGGCCTGGCTTCTTGATGATATCAAATATTGTGTCAGGCCAAGAAGGTCCAGCATGGTTAAGCCATTGGGGAGAAGGTTTCCAGTTGCTGTATTGGATTTGGGATCTGGAAGTCCTATACTAAGCACATTATGCACAACTGTACAGAAATTGCGGTCAAATAGATTAATCAAATGTCAAGTTGTAGGAACAATAGATTGACAATCTCTGCTGTTTTGTGGCCTCAACTAGGTGCTGCCTTGGAATTCAAAAGTCATACATCAGTTACACATCTCCAGCCCTAGTGTTTGCCCTTCTCATTAGCTTCTTTTGGAATATGCACTATTTTAAGTTGGTTTTCTAAATAAGTCAGTTGATTAGAGAAATTCCATAAAAACTCATGACACAGATCTGACTCTGTCGCATGAAGTATTTTATGAGCAAGTAACACTAAGTAATCTATGCTGTAATTCATTATGCATAACATATGATGCATAGTGAAAACCTGGTGGCAGTTCCAATTATCAGACAGAAAGCACTTCAGTGACAACTGAGAGATAGTAAATATTGTAAAAACCAACCGAACTCAACGTCAACTGGATTGTCATGCTCACTAGGTGGATTAAACTGAGGAAAAGAAAGCTTGCAGCAGATTATAATAACAAAAGCTTATGTAGGCCAACTTTGTAGGAAACAAGTCCAGATCGAACACTTTAGGTGAAAATTTGATCTGAAAAATTTTGGGTACCTCTCAGTCAGGTCAGCAGTCTGTTTTGCAAGGGCATCTAAACCCTGAAAAAAGCCAAGTCTCAAGACATTAGATTTTGCTAGGACACGGGGAAAGACATAACATATAGAATGATACCAAACAACTAGTCCTGTATGGAAAAGAAATATGATGGATAAGAAGAGGATTTTTATTCCATTATTGGGTGACCTACTACTTTCTAATGGAAGCTAGGCAATCAAGATCTTCTGGAACATATCAGCTGAGAAAATACTTAGATAACATCTAGAAGCATGTCATTCATAACTAAGAAATAAGTTGTACAACACAACATTCTATCATCAATAATGCAGAAGCAAAACAAAAGAAACTGTGGAAAAAACAACACAAAGGGTAAAGCATACTTCTGTCTTATGCACCCATCCCACCTTCATGCGACAATTCCTCTGCTACAGACTCCAGCTCTCTTCATCAAAACATATGAACAATTACTTATGGTAAAAAAATAATTTTCAACAAATATGGGGGCTGCAAAGAATATGTGTGATAAATTCCAGTATGATATTCACCTTGTTGGCAACAGACAGCTCCCACAACAACTGGCCACCAAAACTGCATGATCTCTAGGTGTTGTTGTTGTTGTATGTACCTGGATAACTGCTGGTATTATGCAATTGATAAAAGATAGAACTGCAAAAGGATAATGACTCTAAGCACTTATGCTAACAGAAAATGAAAAATGATTCGAAGGATGTCCTAGAATTGTATCCAGCTCAAATATTGTAATGAGATTTAAGATGAAATAGTAGCATAGTCAAGCATGAAACTGGGATAAAAAGGAAAAAGGAAAATGCACACACCTAGCTAAAGGTTATAGAATGGACATCAGTAATCAGCAACCATTGAAGGTGAATCAATATAGAATATGTACTTTCAACTGACAACTTGTACAGAATCTGAAAAATCACATTCAACCAAACAAATTAGACAAACGAGAGTTTTGTAACAGGAACGATCATTTTGTTGTTAAGTACCTTAAGTTGACATGAAACCACATGTTTTTGTCATTTCTGCTTTCAGCACAGACTTGCAGCCAATAAATCAAAGGATGAAACCACATGTTTTTGTCATTTCTGCTTTCAGCACAGACTTGCAGCCAATAAATCAAAGGACTCCAGCAGTTCATAAACTTAACCATATTGGCTGAAAGTTCTGGAGTTAATTTACTGCCTGAGTTGAAGAACCATTTCCCTAATGTTGGCATGTTTGCCAAAAATATTAACTACTACTTTCATATATCACATCATAAAACCGTAATTAAAAAGCATGGAAGAAATAGAAGTCAAAACAAGGTTATCCATGCACTGATCAATTAAGGCAATCACAGCAACAATTAGATTAATAAGTGTCCTAAGATTGCAAAAACCAATGCTAACAGATCCTTAGATCAATATATAAGTCCAAACCATAGAAATCTCACATCATAAATCTCTTCTAAATATTATGAGGCCAATAACTTTACGGACAAAAATATCAGCAAACTTTAAACACTAAAGACTTACATGAATTCCATATCAATCTTGAATTGCCGATGTTGACGGATGTAACCCATCAATCAATGTGGTATATGTTATTTCATCCAAATATACTCCTCTAACAGACATGTGATCACATATGTTAAAGGCTTCTTCCAACTTTTCTTGTTTGCAAAATGCATTTGTAAACACGTTACATGTAACAGAATCAGGAAGAATTCCTTTATCATCCATCTCACTAAGAAGGCTGGCTGCTGCTTTCATATCTCCCATTTTGCAATACCCATTTATGATAATAGTGTAGGTTATTTTATTTGGATGTATAGCATGGGAGGACATTTCTTGCAAGAGACTTTCAACTTTATCCATCCTGCCTAGTTTGCAATAGCCACTAATAACTGCAGTATAGCAGGTCACATTTGGGAATAAGCGCTCCTTTCTCATCTCATCAATAAGAAGATATGCATCATCCACAAGGCCACTGTTGCATAGTCCATGTATTAGAGAAGAATAAGTGAATGATGTTTGTGGTATGCCCCTGCTTTTCATGTCATCACGAAGTCTAAAGGCTTCTACCAAATTCTTGTTTTTACTGAAAACCCCAATTAGTGTATTATAAACAACAGAATTCAGCTTCATTTCAGAAGCAAGCATTTCAGAGAATAGAGTTTTAGCCTCTTCAACTAGATTAGCTTTGCAGTAACCATTCATCATGACCCCATAGGTATATATATTTGGTGATATGCCATTTTGCCGGCACTCGTCCCACAGGCTAACTGCTTCTTCTAATTTTCCCAAATTACAGAGACCATGCAATAGTAAATTGTATGTGTAGATGTCTGGCTTAATTCCTCGCCCTACCATCTCTTCCTTAAATTTAAAACCTTCCTCAATTTTCCCCTCCTTGCAACACCCCAAAATCAGTGTGTTGTATGAAATCTTGTCCAATACCAAACCCCTTTGTAGCATCTCCTTCAGAAGCTTCCTAGCTTCTTGCATCTTACCCGCTTCACAAAGTCCATGAATAAGAGCATTTGAGGTTATGGTATGGACTGCAAAACCTTTCTCCAATAGGTTAAACCAAAGTTCAAGAGCATCATACTCTTTTCCACTTTTGCACAACCCACGGACCAATGTGGTTAGCAATCTGTCATTTGGCCTTAAATTTTTTAACATCATATCCCTAGTAAAATGAAGGGCAGAATCAAATTTGGACTTCAAGCATAACCAACTAATGACAGAGCCATATGCATCTTGGTTTATTTGTACGCTTCGCGATAGCATTTCTTCTAATTCATGCTCAACATTTTCCATTTGGCTGGCCATGGAAAAACCTTGTAAGAGTGAATTGAGAGTAACTACATTAGGACTTAACCCCTGGGATACCATGATGTCTCTTATTTTTAGCGCCTCATTTATATTCCCCATCTTACAATACCCATTTATCAATGTGTTATACACAACTTCATTCGGTAAAAAACCCTTTTCACTCATTTCTGTCAACATACTATTGGCGTCATCAAATTTCTCTAACTTGATTAATCCATTAATCAAAACACTGTAAGTTATAAGACTTGGATTAACCCCATGTTTTATCATCTTCTCTTTGAACAGAAAGGCCTCATCTAATTTTCCATGTTTGCACAAGCCATTTATAATGTTATTGTAAGTAACAACATTTGGAGCAGTACCTAACCTCTCCATCCTTTGAAACAATCCAACAGCATACTCAACTCTACCCCCCCTGCACAATGAATTAATCATGGTGCTAAACAAGTAAACATCCGGTGTGATACCACCATTACATATAGCATCAAATACTAAATAACATTTCTGTAATTCATTAGCCTTCACCAAAGAGGTCAACAAAACATTGCATGTCTTCAAAGACGGAAACATACCCTTGTTTGCCAATACACTAAACACGTCAACAGCAAAACTGAAACCCGAGTGCTTAAATTGTGTACAGTAAACATGTATTAGTAAATCAACTACCTTGATCCCAATACTCGGAGCAAATAAATTTAAATCAGCCATAGTCATAGCAATCTCAATGTGCCTGCTCTGTACATTATTAGCAAACAAAGCTGGAACTTTCCCATCAATCAAACGAATCAAAAGCAACCTAGCAGGCGATTGAAGATTGGAAGAAACAAGCAACCGAATCAAAAGGCAATAAGATCGAACCATGAAACGGAACTTACAAATGTTAGACGCAAAATGAAAGAAATTCAGAGTCGTTTTGGAGTTGACATTCAATCCAATATCTTGGAAACAACGATCAAATTCAAGAGGGCTCAACAGGGGCAAGAGTTTTTTACATTGAGAAGAATCTAAATGAGAACTAGATAGAATAGAAGACACCCATTTGACCAAACTCTCATCAGATGCGATATGCAAGGTCTCCGGCGAAAGTGGAGGGTCCTGTGGATGTGGGCGGTGGTTTTGTTGAAGTACGGAAGAAACGGAAATCAAGGAACGAACAACAGGAGGATAAAAGGGGAAACTTTTAGCGGTCGAGGGCTTTCTTAAAACCATTAAAGACTGCATAGAGATAGAGAAAAAGAGAAAGCTAAAAGGCTAAAGAGATTAGTATGGACAAAAGAAGAAGAAGAAGAAGAAGAAGAGAGGCTAACGTGGAGGAGGAGGAGAGTCCATGAGGAACAGTAAAGTAGATTGTTATCGTCGAGAGGGTATGAATGAGCCACGACACCATGAACAACCTTTTTGGGTCTTCTGGTTGCGAGAAGAGAGCAGCAACCAAGGCGAGTGTGCAGCCAGCAAAGACCAAACCAGGGTTGGCTGATGATGATGACCAATGGGCTCTTTAGTTGATATTTGGGCTTTCAATGATGAATAGCTATACGACAGTTGAATGAACCCAGCGAACCACACTCTTCACTCCTTAGGGCTTAGATTGCGACGTCTGCTAAGGCATATGAGTACGTTAGATGATGAGCAAATGAAAATTTGGGGCTAAGACCCTATACTAATTTATAAAGAGGGCTGTCAAATGTTTCAATGATAATTTATAATTTTATTAATAATGATAAATTTTCTGAAATGTAAAGAATATCCTCCAACTTATTATTAATCAATGTTTTAAAAACCGGACCGGATATTAAACCGGTCGAAAGAAAGGTTTAAGGTTTAGAGGTTCAATCGGTATTGAACCGCTATAAAACCGGGATATAATAAATAAAAAAATAAAACTTATAAGAATAAGTAAAAATAAAATATTTTATTGAAATAAAAAAATACATCAATGCCTATTATTATATAACGAACTAATAATAAATAAATATGAGTATAATATAAAACTTAAACTAATAATAAAAATAAAAATTTTATTTTTAAAGAAAGTTGCATCTTATCAT
>JAOQML010000005.1:10471706-10489612 GCA_027568935.1 Erythroxylum urbanii
CTTACTTTGATGTAAGATTCAATAACCAATTTCACAAGCTTGAAGCTATTTCAGTGATGAATGAACAAATGAACAAATGAACAAAGAAGAGTTTGGTGAAGGAGTTTTCGGTGGTGAAGAACTTCACCACAGCTACAGTAATCTTCCTTATTAAAGATGTAACTACGTGTCCTCTTGCATGCAATACATTTGTCACTTATTTGTGCTACCACATGTGGCAATGCTATTGATATATTTTTTCAATATTTTACCTAGTCTAAAATACCCCAAAATTTTGAAAATTTCCTAAAATTCACCAAAAATTCTAAAATAATACTAATAGTCTCCAAATAAAATTTTAATGCAAATAAGTCACAATTCACATTTTAATCAATCAATTAGACCCGAAAATGGTCAATGAATGCATGTACAATTATTTTAATGTATCAAAATAAATATTCACATATGTGTGAATATACTATGATGCATGAATATGAAATGCACTTCTAATTTCTCACTGTACTCTCAATTCACTATTTTGAGGTTTAGCCCCAAACATGGGATGTCATAACTTGTCCTACAATCAATATATCAACAAAATATAGAAGGAGAATAATGAAGTTTCCATTAGTAAACTTTTTGAACTACACACGTGGATGAGCAAAAGTTTGCTTATAATTATTAATTTTTATAAATGAATCAAGCTTCTGATACCACTATCTTGGCACCTGATTTTACCCATATAAGTGCTCTTTAACTTGCAAACTGTATTCTCCTTATCCTAAACCTTAAATCCTTTTAGTTGCTTCTTATAAATTTCTTCTTCCAAGTCTCTATGCAAAAAGGTTGTTTTCACATCTAATTGTTCATGTCCAAGATCGAAGCTAGCAATTAGACTCATCACAATTTGAATTGAAGTTATCTTAACCATTGGTGGAAAATTTTCATCAAAGTCAATGCCCTTCTTTTGGTTGAATCCTTTCATTCCTAATCTTGCCTTATGCTTCACCAGCTTGTCACCATCTTTTTTTATCTTGAATACCTATATATTCTTTAATGCTTTCTTGCCCTTTAGAAGTTTCACTAGCTCATAAGTTTCATTTTCTATAAGAAATTCTTCTCCTCTTATATAGCTACAAATCAAAGAACTTTATCTTTACGTGACTCCACCTTTTACATATTTTTAGAATCCCACGCAACAGTAACTAGAAAGTATTCTGTACTCGAATACTTTTTAGATAACCTTTTGTCTCTAGTCAACTTTCAAAGTTGGAGTTATTTTACCAACACTGAACTAGGTAACTCCCCTTCTAATAATTTTCATCGTCTTTATCTACACCATCATCCAGATCTGGCTCATAAAGCTCATCACTATCAAGTTATGCCTGATTACTAACTTCATATATATGCTCACATTCTTCATCCTCTTCACTTATAAGCTTATCAACAAAAGTCCAAATAGGAGAAACATCAATTGGTCTGTTAGATGACTTGCTAAGAGTAGTCTTACCTCTTTTAATGAGGTTTGTACTTATCTTGTGCTCATGGAACCTGATGTCTCTACTTCTAATAACTTTATGCTTTTCTAGGTAGTAGAGTTTGAAGCCAAACTCATCATAATTGGAAAATATATAGGGACCAGTTTTTGAATCAAGTTTTAGTCTTTACTCCTTGGGCACATATTTGAAAACCTTATATCTAAATATCCTCATATGTAAAAAAAAAAAGGTCTTTCCTTGTCCGCATTCTCTTTGAAACATCGAGACCTAAGAGAACTGATGGTGGTTGATCAAGTAAATGACAGTTTTGAATGCTTCACCCTAAAACATCTTCAGTTGTTAGACATTCTGAGTATACATCGAATCTTCTTTATAATTGTTTTGTTTATCCTCTTGGTAATACAATTATGCTGGTTTGTACTTATCTCGTGCTCATGGAACTTGATGTCTCTACTTCTAATAACTTTATGCTTTTCTAGGTAGTAGAGTTTGAAGCCAAACTCATCATAACCGAAAAATATATAGGGACCAGTTTTTGAATCAAGTTTTAGTCTTTACTCCTTGGGCACATATTTGAACACCTTGCATTTAAATACCCTCATATGTAAAAAAAAAAGGTCTTTCCTTGTCCACATTCTCTTTGAAACATCAAGACCCAAGAGGACTGATGGTGGTTGATCAAGTAAATGACAGTTCTGAATGCTTCATCCTAAAACATCTTCAGTTGTTAGACATTCTGAGTATACATCGAATCTTCTTTATAATTGTTTTGTTTATCCTCTTGGTAATACAATGATGTTGTGGAGTACTAGGTTTTGTCTTCTTGTGTCTCATGTCCGGCCTTGCACAATAATCGTCAAACTCCTTGGAGGTGTACTCTCCTCTATTGTTGATTCAAAAATACCCTAATTTTCTTTTTATTTCCCTTTCTACACCACCGTATGAAACTTTTGAAAGGTTTTAAATACTTGGTTATTTGCTCTGAACATATCGACCCAAGTTTTTCTTTTAGCATCATCAAGAAACGTAATAAAAAATGACTCCTTTTTAATATGAGTGCAAACATTTAACTGCACCAGTTTTAAGTTGGCCATTTTCCTTATAGATCTCTTATTGAAAGAGACTTTTTACTACTTTCCCACCAAACAATGGACACAAAAATCAAGAGGAACGGTGGTATTTATCAAAATAAAAGATTTATTGGGCAATAGTTTGATTCCTTTTTCACTCACATGCACCAATCATCGATGCCCTAGATTCAAAGAAGTATTTTCTTCAACTCCATATGCTTCTCCACTACACACCTTCAAATTTGTCTTGTACAATATGTAACATAACTCTTCACGGGCAACTATCTTTGCTTCCTTCGGTAACTTCCACTTTCCATCCCCAAATGTGTGATGATACCCATCATGATCAAGCACATTAGAGGCAGTAAATTTAGGTATAATTCAAGAATATGTCATACTTCTCTTAAAGTCAACAAGCATTTGATACTAGTTTAAACCTGGATGTCAACCAATAATATTGACAACACTTTGATTACGCATTTTTACATTACCAAAGTCACTGCTTTTGTAATCAAAGAAGTATCTTGTCTTTGGAACATAATGATAGGAGGCCCCTGTATTGATAAGCCATTTGAAACCTAAGTCACTTACATAAAAGCATTCACTAGTTGTGCAAATCAATATCACCTCATCATCCATGTTTAAAGCTATTGCAGCTGTATTTTTATCATCTACGTCTTTCTAATGATCTTACTTTTTTTTTATCCTCTTCCACTTATAGCAAAACATTTTAATGTGACTAGGCTTAGTGCAATAGTGGCATGTCTTAATCTCTTTTTCACCTTTGGACTTTGATCAATTCTTAGACTTATCATTAGGGATGACAATGGTCAGGCCTGATCGAGCCAGGGGCTGCTCGACCCTAGCTGAAGTATTATTTTTAAAAAATTTCAAAATAATGTAGTTTTTGGCAAAACAATGTAGTTTTGTCGTTTTCTCGGCTCCCTACTTTACTATACCCTTTGAGACCTCTGCTCTTGCTTCTTCCCCTCCTTTCTACTGCAAATGTCTACACATTATCAACACCGATCCCTTTTCTTCTAATCTCTTCATTAAACATACTCTCTATGATTGCATTTAAGGAGAGCACACCCTCTGAGGCTGAGTTGTTAATGGTCATTAACAATGTCTCTCAACTATCTAATCATGAACTTAAGCAAAATAAGGCTTGAAGCTCATCATCAAGAATGATCTTCTTAGTAGTCAACTTATTGATAATTTCCTAAAAGTCACTAAGGTGCTTTGACACTGATTTTCTAGGTTTCAATTTTAAAAAAAGAACCTCTTAATTCAAGAGGCCATGTAGTGAGCAGTCTTCTTGTAGTAAAGACCTTCTAGCTTCTTCCATAACTTAAAAGAATCAGTTTCCTAGGACACATGGCTGAATATATCAATGTCAATTCACTATCAAATAGTTCCCAAAGTTTTCCACTTTATCTTTTCCCATTCTTTATCAGTCATCTTTTTTGGTTTAGATGGAACATTATCCTTTACACTTCTGTCCACATCAATATTGTTGAAAAGATCCTTACAATATAAAAAATCCTGTATTTTGGGTCTCTAAATAGGGTAATTTGTTGATGTCAATTTGACCACAAAGCTATTTCCACCCTGTATAACTAATGGCTTTGATACCAGTTTGATGGGCTCTAATCATAACACCCATAATGTCAATCAATAACAATCAACTAATCTTAGAGACTCAACCAAAATAATGGATCAATTCAAGCAATATAGATGATATAAAAATAAAAAACACCAAATATGCGTGGAAAACCCTCCAAAGTAGAGGGAAAAATTGCAGTCCAAATTGACAAGTAAATGTACTAAATTGAATAGCAACTTATAAGAGATCAAGTTCCATCCATTGTCCTTAACTTGAAACAATCCCATAATACGACAAGTAATCCTAGCTAAGTTTCAAGATTGAATACAATTTGATACGTTAAACTAACACTACTTTAAAACCAATCCTAAAACAACAAATGCAAAGATAACTAGTAGCTAAAAAAATACAATAGAATGAGAAAGTCTTCTCTGCTCTCACATTCCTTAACTTTTTCCTTTTTCAGTGTTGTTTTCACTAATAAAGATTAGCCACGTGTTTTCCTCTTTTAAGATATAAAAGTAGGGTTTTTGGACCGAACACAGTCACTTACATGGATGTGTAGAGTGACTATGTCTATCATTCTTCCAACATTCAAAGATATACACAGTTCCAGTTAATCACACAATCTACTTATACAGTTATGTATGTCGAGAACATGGATTTGTCTGTCTCCATATAGTCATCTATGTTTCTGACTCTTTCTATCGACCTGTACACGTTTACAGTGGCTTACACAGTATACATATACAATTGTGTATGATAGGGACATGGGCATGTCTGATCTTACAAGCTTATGTAAGTCATCATCTATCTCATACACATTCACAATCATTTACACGCCCTTTTCACATGAACATGTAAGACAAGAACACATATGTGTTTAACAAATCAATAATTTTTTGTCTCAACTTTTCTCGTTCGTCATTCCTACGAAACATAAAAGTATCTAAGGTCACCGAAACTTACATTTTCCTTCAAATGGGGCTAACCCTCAACAAAATGGTTAAACTCAATAGAAAATTTATTCAACCATGTCTAAGTGAAGTTAAAATTTAGGAAGAGAGAACATCTTATTGTGCAGTTCAATGTTAATTAACTAAATTCTTTAAGCAAAAAACAAAAATAATGTTAGTCTTCTCCTTGAAGGAATCACATAAATGTATGGCCAAGGGAACTTACAACTAATTTATTAGTCTTAGATATATTTTTCATTTTTTGGTTTGTAGCTGAATCATAAAAGATCACTAGATGAAGCTAAATTTATGGTTTTCAATGACAAAAGGTAAGCGAGGGACTTGATTTTATTAAATAACTAGGAGGAGAAAGCACTAGCTAGTGTTTTAGATTGCCTCAAGAGCCATAATTGAAGCGAAAAATGTCATTTTGTATGAAGAAACTTCCATGTAGAGATGAAATCAAGTGAAAAACCTTAAATAAATAAATAATAACACTTTAAGGTTTGGAAGTGATAATCTTGAAGGTGGTTCTAGTGATGAACATGAAGCTAGTGAATCACACTTTGCCATGTAGCATTGAAATATATTGTTTAATTATAATCAATAATAAATAATATTATGTCAGTATTGACGTGATATTTAACTTATTAAAAGTTAATTCTGTAAAGTTTTCTATCCACTTAAATTATGTTCTGTATGTTTTACAAATATTAGAGTTCAAAGTGATATCTTCAAAACATTAGGTTTCAAATTGTGCTTCAAAATGCATTGTTAGCCCTACACTTGACTTACGCACCATATCTTCAAAACATTAGGTTTCAAATTGTGCTATGAAGAGAATGTGTAATTCAAAATGCATTAATAGCCCTACACTTGACTTGCGCACCATGGTTTCCAACTAGAGAAGATGGCGCAAGTTTTTTTATTTTATTTGACTAATATTTCTTCTTATATACCAATTATGAGTTCAAGGAAAATCAGCAGTTAATTTGTCGAAAAAACAAGAAATATATTAACAAGACTTTGCCAAATACATATTGGCAATTGATTTTTATCAAATATTAAAATTTTAATTATATAAGAATATTAACTTTAAATATTAAACTAGTAAATCTAATTTTATTCTGAATGCAAGCAAGAAAATTGATTTTGAATATCAGATTCAAATACAGACAATAAACTAGAATAAATAAAAAAAATAGTTACATCCTTGAAGAAAATTTTTGATTAATAATTTACAGATAAAAAGCTTTGTCAAATTCTGTCTTCTATATGAATTTTAGGACATATCTGCCCTGCGTGCTTATCAAAAAGAAGAGGGGCTGTTCGGCTCAAGACAACTTGGTAAATTCACCTGGGAGTTTCTAAGTTGCTACAGACAATTTAAGCTGTTTCAATAACACCAGAGCTTTTAGGGCCTAAGAGCGTTAGCGTTAACCACATCATTATTTTCACCACTATCCCTGTAGGATCCCTTGTGCATGGCCTTCTTGCAGCTGTTATATGATGCCAATGCAACCACTAGCCAGAACATGTCTACTGATCTATGGTATGCATAGGGGAACATGAGTTATTTTGTGGGGTTACCTTTATCAGTTTTCGGCTTAGCTTCTAGCCTTCTGTTTTTCCTAAAGATCATAGTGTCTGTCATCAGTTTGAAAGGAAACGTATTACAGCTTCACTGTACTAAGAGCACGACAAGTTACAGAATTCAATATCTACGACCAGTAGAACTACAATAAGGATCCTTTGTATATTGAGCGCAAACAATGCGAGGGAGACGTTCTTTTGATCTATTTCAGTATCTGATTCCAATTGTAAATCAAATTAGTGAGGGAACTGATTTCTTTTAGCACAGGTTTTCTAGTTGTAAATTGATTGTACTACACAGAGATATTGCGTTGGAAATTAATTCAAATTTTAGAATTGTTAAAATTTCTTTAGAATAGGTCTTAGTTTATTCTATATGATAGCTTTTTGATTTTATTCTACTTTATTATGGTCAAAATATTTGATTTTGTTGAAGATTGACTTTGTTTTTCAGTTTATTTGTAAGCTTATGTAAAGGCATGATCAGATAGAATAAATAGATGAGTTAAGTTGCAAAGTTGCATTCCAAAAATTTCAACATGATATCAGAGCCTTCTTGGCAACTTTTACAGTGGCATCCTCATTTTCATCAAATGATTCCTCAAAATCACTATCATTAAAGTTATTACTTGACTCTACTTTGTTTTTTTTTTTGCTTCACTCAATCGCACAGTCCCTCAAGGATCTATAACTCTGAGACCATGTTAGATTTTTTGAACATAAATGATAGAAAGAAGAGTGAGCAGAGATGATGAGAATAATGAGATAAAAAATCTTCCAATGGTTGCTAAAAAAAAAGTAGAATCAAAGTAGAGTCAAGTGATAGCTTTGATGATATTGATTTTGAGGAATTATCTGATGAAGATGAGGATGCCACTGTAAAAGTTGCCAAGAAGGTTTCTGATGTGGCTGCAGAAGAAACATTTTTTTGTAGATTGGTGAGAAAGTGCATCAATAATAGTAAGATGATGAGAAAGTGCATCATACAGTGAAGAGAAGGTGCTTCACAAATAAGATGTTTTTGGAGAGACGTGCTCCGATAATTGTAGGTTGGTAAGAAGGGCACCAACACAATGATGAGAAGTGCATCAATTGGTGAAGAGAAGTGCTTCACAAAATATTCTGAAGATGGGGAGAAGTACTTTAGAAAATTTGAATTGCCGTGTAAAAGAAGTTGTTCGAGAGCTGACTTAGCCAAAATTGTCAATTTGTTTCCTAAACTGAGTTTAAGGGAAGGTGTTAAGAATTAGTTTGATTTATGTCACATGTTTAGCAAGGTTATTTAGTTGTCCGAGTCTCTAGGAAGTCAATAAATTGTTGTTAAGTTGTTGTGTCACGATAGTAGTAGTGGATAGTTTTTATTAATGCTTTTGTGACTCATGTTGGCCACTATGCGTAAAGCCTTATATAAGGCCTTGTTCTGATAATTTAATGGTGTGTGTGAGTTAACGTCGTTTCCTTTTTTTTTTTTAAAAGTAAAAGTAAAGTCAAGTGATAGCTTTGATGATAGTGATTTTGAGGAATCATCCGATAAAGATGAGAATGCCACTATAAAAGTTGCCAAGATGGTTTCTGATACGTCTGAAGAAGAAACTCTATTTTGAAAGTTGGTGAGAAATGCACCAAGATATTTTTGAAGAGAAGTGCTTCAATGATTACAGGTCGGTAAGAAGTACATCAACAGGGTGAAGAGAAGTGCTTCACAAAATATTTTGAAGATGGAGAGGGGTGCTCCAGAAAATTTGAATTAAGAGAGAATGTTGGAAATTAATTCAAATTTTAGAATTATTAAAATTCCTTTAGAATAGGTCTCAGTTTGTTTTTAATTTTGTAGATTCTGTAGGATAACTTTATGATTTTATTCTACTTTATTATGATTAAAATATTTGATTTTGTTAAAAATTTGCTTTGTTTTTTAGTTTATTTGTAAGCCTATATAAAGGCATGATCAGATAGAATAAATGAATGAATTAAGTTACAAAGTTGCATTCCAAAAATTTCATCATATTGTTATGCAAGCCTGCAGAAAGTTGAGTGTTTAAAATAAATAAGAGAGTCAAAAGTTTTCCATTTTAATATTTATTTAACTATGATTTGTCAACGAAAATTAAAAGCAAACCCCTATCAAATTTTAATTGAAAAACCTGTATATCAATTATAAGGAGTTGAAAACTAGTAGTTGATGACGTTGAACAAATTTCAAAAAGCTTCAAAACATCATGGAGTGAAGAAATTGCTACATTACATTCTTTTTCACTTGCCCGTGACATAATTCTTTGTATAAGACCCGTGATGTGGTAGACAACGCTAGAAAGGCAATGTGACTGATTTCTTTGGAGTGCTTCCCTGTTACTCTGAAGTATTACTTATTAGGTGTATAATTACTAATCGAACAGGGAGCTTGAAATAGTCAAGAATAGAGCCCTGAACCGTGTGATTTGACACTAATACTGAGATCATTCTCACGCCAGCAGAGAAAGTTTCAGCATTGCAGTTGAGTTTTTGTAAAACATATGCTGATGTAAAGCGACAATTTGTAGTACAAAAGAATTGGAGTTGTCAAGCTAACTTATACAACTTTAACTTTAGTCCTTATTGGGTTGCCTTGTTTAGAGTACCAACATTACTGTTTTCAAGAGAGAAAAACCGAAAGAAAATAACAAATAATGCTCTGCTTCACTGAACCTACTTATCTGGATCCGTTCTATGTATAGAACCCCAAACAGAATGAGGGAATGAATAAGAATCTACAAGTGACGGATAGTTACAAAACGTTTGATTCTTGATGCAAAGGAACAACCTCTCGTAAGCCAAAGCCATTTTTCTGGCTGTAAACATGGAAGTTGCATATTCTCTGCATTCCTTCCCTCTCTGTGCTAATCTCTTTGGTCCTTCCATAACCACTGCCTCTAACGCCTCCAACAAAGACTCTACATTGGGAGAGAACATGTAACCAAACTCATCATCAACCACAATAGTACCCTTAATACTAGCAAACCTTGAAGCCATAAGAGGCTTACCGCTCATCATTGCCTCCATAAGAGTAAGATCAAGCCCTTGTGGCCTAAGAGTTGGATTCACAAAAATGTCAATGGAATTATAAAATGCCCTCAATTCAGATGGACTCATAGACCCCAAAACTAGCACTTGGTGGCCTAAATCCTTGTATCTTTGCTGCCATGGTCCCGACCCAGCCACAACTAAGTAGACATCAGGGTGTTTTGTAATCAGCTGTCCAAAGGCCTCATAAAGTAAGGGATGCCCTTTGTCCTTCACTAGTCTACCAGCCACACCAAGCACTAAACTTGCGTTGAAAGGCACACCAACTTTGGACCTAAACTCTCTTCCTAATTTCACATCTTCTCTGAAATCATTCTCATCCACTCCATTGACAATTACATGTACTCTTTTCTCCGGAATTTGGTATACATCCCTTAGCATCTCTCCACAACTATCGCTTATAGCAACATGGTGAGCATAATTCTTGAAAAACCTTATCTCGTTAAGGACTTTTGGCACAACCCCCTGTAGACTTTTGTTAAAAGCAGGCGAAACAGGCTCGTTGGGTTTACGAGTCAAGTCTTGGTATATGTCTGATTGCAAGCTCTCAAGTGCTATACCATGCCAAGAAACTGCAAGGTTTGGAACATTACGAGCCAACCAATGAGGTAGTGCTACACTTTCTGAATGAACCACGTCAAAGGGCTCTCGCTGATTTTCCTCGTCGAATTGCTCCCATGCTTTGTTATATCTCCACCTACCAGCTTCACCTTCGTGACAGTGAATTCTGATCGAAGAAACGGCATCACTGGCATCTTTCACTGGTGAACTATATCTGTCTAAAGGAGACGTGAATACATGCACTTGATGTCCACGACGAGCTAGAACAGTGTGCAGAGTATAGGCATGGCGTTCCATGCCACCAGGTGTTGTGCCAATAGGCCATTTACGTGAAAAGACTGCAACTTTGAGCCTGACTGGAGGTGGAAGATCGTCAACTAAAGGAAGACGGTTCCAAGCGAACTGGGCACTACGTAGATCGCCGGACCAGGGCTTGTTGGCATGGTGAGCAAAAGTGGTGCATATGGTGGTGGTGGTTGGTGTGTGGAGGAGGAAAAGTGCAGGGATGGTGAAGAGAACAATGAAGAAAAGGGTTGTGCATAGGTTGGACTGGGAGGGGAGATGTGGCTTTTTTGGCTTGTTGTTCAAAGCCATATGATCAAACCTGTGTTGAGGTGTGCAAGTTGGGCATTTCAACTATGTGTGCTGTGAACCTTCATTTTGGTGGGTTATAGTGCTTTTAAGTTATAAGCTTGTACTCAAAAAAGTTGAGGAAAGTGGGGAGGGTTTGGGGGGTGGGCACGCACCTAAGCAAGTGAACATTTTGATTCAAAGTGCGTTTATCACGCACGCCACCAAGAAAAAAGAGGATTCTTTGTGACTTGTCTTATGGGCCATTGATTATTTTAAGCATTTGTAGTCATCTTAAAAATGTTTCGGTATTATGTGAATTTTAAGTTTCCATAGTCCCTTGCTTTATTTCTCTCCAGCTATTTGAATTTCATTGCAAGAAAGATTTCTTTCTTTCTTGTTTTCATATTGGAGAGCCTCAATAATTAACTTGGTTATAATTATCCTTTTGCTCATTGGTAACTCCACAGCTAGTGCATTTTTAAAGTCATTTTCGCCATGTTAGTACCTCCTCTTATCATGGATTAAATCCCAATTAAGATCTCTCCTTTTGTTTCTTAATTTCATTCTCTTTTACGTCCTTATTTCAAGTTTCTTGCACAAGCCAACAAAGTCAACTCGGTTGAGTTAGGCAATCTACACAAATGGGTTCCAATCGAGAGGGGAAGTCAAACGTTTTGGGTTGTTTTGAAGTAAAAGGTACCACTTTTCGTCAATTTTTATCTTTTTTTCTTTTTTTGGTGAGGACCAAAGCAAAAGCAACACGTTCTCTTTGCCAATAAAGGCACGTCTTGAACAATTTGTGATACATCCATATTTGTAGTCTACAGAGCTGTTTGCCCACCAAATGAAGTCATTAATTGCTTAGTATTAAAGCAGATTAGACTTTGTTCTCCTCCAGACCTATCTCTGTAGCCTTTTTTTGTAAGATTAGGCAATGCATGTGTGGTAAGCTGATATTAGTGAACGATCACATGGATGGGCTTACAGCTGAAGGAATTGTCCCTATTCAATGGTACATTTCATATTGAGCGATGATATTGCCAAGGAAAGATATGGTATACGATGCTTTCGCATACAACTTAGTTCAATTATTCAAAAGAAGGATATCCGGTGACTTGTCCAAACGGAAAGGATTCACTGATGGTGGAATTTTGCAATTTCAATCCACTGATACCTCTTCATTTTTCCATTTTCCAATTCTTTTACATTTGAAAACATTAATGTTCCACTAGGTGCATGACAACTTTAGGTTAATCTTTTTGTTTTATGTTCAATCCATATAGTGCCTCATGTTTTCCTTTATTAAAAATTACTACATCAATTAATCATTTGACTTGTGCCACAATTCGGAAATAATGAGTAAAAATGTTTGCATCCTTGGACGAAATTTCATTGACTAATTATTCAATGAGTAACAGTAAGAGTTTCCTTATTTTTTTTAAAAAATGTGAATTGCATGCGGCAAAGAATGCATAAACCCAATGTTGAACAAATTACTGTAATCTTTTTCATTTTCTGGTAAATTTATGCACAAATACCAAAGCGCACGTTAGTTTTTGTGAAATAATTTGTCCACACATAAACAGGACACTAGAACAAACTGATAATAAAATGACATACAGCGAGTGAAGCAATTTGGTTTTTACCAGAAAAATCAATTTGAAGAGATTAATGAAAAGAAGATTTTATGGAAGAAGTGAGGAACTCTTATTTATCATAAAAATGAATATTACATCAATCAAGAAACTAACGTTGGTCTTTATACGCATGGTAGATGAAGAGAACCAGCTGAGTTAGTTAAGCTGAGTCAGCTAAAAAATTGACGAACAAATATAACCGACTAAATTAACAAACTTATCAAACAAAAATACAAAAATGCCCCTAAACTTTGCAATCTAGACCACAAAATGGATCTTGGATATTATTTACGTTAATACATCCCTCAAGAATGTTAAGAATTCCCATCTTGGGAAGAAGAATTTGAAATTGAGAGACAGATGAGGCTTTAGTAAACAATTCAACCAACTGAAGTTTAGAAGAAACATTAAGTAACTTGATGATTCCAGCTTGTGCCTCCTCTCTGACAAGATGACAATTAATTTCTATATGCTTGGTACGCTAATGAAAAACAGGATTAGCAGCAATATGCAATGCAACTTTTGTCTCAAAAGAGTAAAGCTGACTGTGAAAACTGAATGTGCAAATTAGTAAGCAAAGTCACTATCTCACAAGTAACATTGGCTAACGAATGATATTCAGCCTCTGTAGATGAATGAGAAACAATGTGTTGCTTCATGGATTTCCAGGAAATTAGGGAGTCATCAATAAACACACAAAAACCACCAATACTCCATTGCGTGTTGGGATAGGCAGCCTAATCAACATCTACAAAGCTTTTAATCTTTAATTATGAAGTAGTGGGATAGAAAAGTTCCTGTCTAACAGTGCTTTTGATATATTGCAAAACTCTGTGAGTTGCTTTCATGTGTGTATCGTTAGGAGAAGCCAAGAATTGACTTTTTGACAGTAAAAGTCAAATATGGTTGAGTGATGGTAAGATAAAACAGCCTACCAATCAACCTTCTGTAGCTAGATGGATCATCTAAGGTTCACCTTCTTCAGTAGATAATTTGATATCGGGGCTCATGGGCACTATGCTCGGATTACAACCAAGCATGCTTGCATTAGATAAGAGTTGAAGTGCATAATGCCTCTGATTAAGGAATATCCTTTTACGTGATCTAGCTATCTCTAAATCGAGAAAGTATTTTAATTCCCCTAAATCCTTGAGCTTAAATTTACTATTAGGAAACCTCTTAAGCTCATTAACTGCTTGTTGATCATTGCTTGTAATAATGATATCATCCACATAAACTAACAAGGCTATAAACAATATATCATTTGCTTTAACAAACAAGAAATTATCAGCAGTTGACTAGTGAAAAACTTGATCAAGAAGCACATTATAAAATTTAGAAAACCACTGCCTTAAAGCCTGCTTCAATCCATACAACGCCTTATGAAGCTTACATATTGTATTTTGAGGCAACTTTTGAATATCTTTGCAAGTAAGACCGGGTGGTAAATGCTTATAAACCTCCTCAGTAAGCTCTCCATGAAGAATGCATTGTTGACATCTAGTTAAACTAAAATCTAACCATAAATTGCAGCTAAATCTAAACAATATTTTATCTGCAACAAACTTAGCCCTAGGAGCCAAAGTACTCCATGAAGAAATGCATTGTTGATGTCTAGTTAAACTAAAACCAAAGTCCCTACTATGGAATTGTCAGCTATATGAGATTGGGAGTATTCTTTAAGCTTTAACATGAACTCCTTTGCATTATCCATCTTAGACATTGATGACTTCACATTTTTAGCGATTGTCATTCGCATCAAATTCAAACTCAGCCTATTAGATCATTCCCAAGCCTCATAATAAGGCTTGTCAGCTTCAGAACTAGTCTCAGTTATGGCTGTGGGCTTTGCATCTGAAACTATGGCCAAGTCTAAATCCATTACACCCAGTTGGAACTAGATTTGTTCAGACCAATCCGTATAGTTCAGACAATTGAACTTGATCAAGCCATTTCCTAAAGCGAACAAATTAGAAGATGCTGCAAATACAACATATAGCTCACGTATTAATGCTTTGAGTAGACCTAAATGGATTCAAACTAATAATAAACTTTGATTATGCATTTAAATTCTCCTTTGGGTGAAATTTTAATATGTAGCTGTACTCTATCATGATGCAAATATAATTCATTATAATAGACAATCAATCATATTCTAGTGCATGTTATCTTTGGATATATAATCATATTAACCACATATGTTGATAAAGTCCCTTTAATATTATTAATTATAAGCAATGGTCCACCTTTGGGTGACCTCCTAGCATTATAATTAATAATCTTAATTGTTTAGTTTAACTGTTATGTCGTTTTAATAGCATCATATCAACATGAACAATTGAAACATTCACAATTAAATGTTTAATATTTTTAAGCTCGGCCACTTTGGTGACTAACAAGCTTTTTATGCAATTAACATTTAATTGAACAATTATTGTACATGAAAATTTGAATTTAATTGGTTTGGTCACTTTGGTGACTAACAAACAATTTTAAATTACCATAATGTCATGTAGCACATTCAACATATAATAGGAAAATTTAATTCCAAATATTGCATAATATAAAATATTCAAAGTACCAAATAAAACATATAATATAGCACTAATTTTCAAAATTATAATATGCACAGAAAATAAATCAATTATGAATTAAATAATCCATTATGTCACATCCCTAAATTATTTTTCTTAGGGTTAAAGTCCATAATATAATTACTTAATAATTAAGGGTACATAATATAACCTAAGGCCCAAAGGTCCAAAAAATCAGGCCAAAATCACGTTTTGGGCCAAAAAGCCCTGTAGAGCACGTGCCAGCATCAGCCCATTTTAGGCAGAACTGCACGCGCCAGACACTGCCCCTTCTTCGTCTTCCTCCAGATGCCTCCGTTAGTTCGTTTCTTTTGCTTTTTTTAATTATTTTCGTTTCATTTCATGGGTTTCTTTCATGAGTTTATTTCAAACCACAAGCCATCCAAATCCTAAATCCATGAACATCCCTTCCCAACATTATAAAGTTTCCATGACCTAACCTTTCGTTTCTCTTTCTACGGTCTCTTATTCTCACTCTAAACTAGAAACTTTCTTTTACAGGCATGGAAACAGAAAACGTGAATTTCATGCCAAAATCATCAAGACATTTATGGGATGTTAAGAACAAAATTAGATGTTTAAGTTTCGTTTCTTTGTAACAATCGTAAATACAAGTTGTATCATTTCCGATCTCTAACAATCTCTAAAACCACTGTTATTCAACCAATCCAACAACAGGTGCCATACATGCTTTAGAGATTAAGATAATCCGAGAAAAACAATGCAGACATCATTAACACCGAAAATCAATTTTGGAACAGCATGGGAAAAGTTTGCAAATCATGCCATTACATTACGAAAAACAACATTCCTTGATAATACCAAAAACAACATTCCAGAAAACAATGCAACACAGGCAATACAAACAACGCAGACTTTGATACCAATTGTGAGAAACTTTAATAGATTGAATAACAACATGAGCAAACCTGAATCCATGTCGTCGTAATATTCTTGAAGAAAGTTTATCCACTCTCTCCTTCTTACTATTCTCTGTTCTTTCGATGGTGCAAGAACCTCTATGCTTTTATACATGTTAAATGTAACCGCATTAGAAGGGAGAGGGAAAGGTTAATTGTTCATTAACCCTTAGGATTCTAATTACCTTAACAAGAACAATAACCATTATTTTGGGCCCACCTTTATATTAGAATCCATTAAAGTAATATGGGCCACATTAATTATTAAAATTAATCTAACATATATTACCAAAGTAGAAATTTATACACAATCCTCATCGAGAATCCTACAAGCAGTAAAAACCTACACTGCACAGAATGTACAGCAATTACAAATCAAAAATCAAATTAACCATAACGATCTGAGTTCTTGGCTAAAGGGAAGCTATCATAGTTTTTCTAATCAAGTTGACAATTGCCTCAACAAGTTCATATTTATGCTACTCCTTTTTTTTGTAAATTTTCCTATTTCTCTCCCTCTACAAATAATAGATCACCATCTGGAAAGAAGTCTTGGTGATAATTCCATCCCTCTAACCTGAGTTAGAATATCGAATGATAGAGTTCAATGTTTCATTCAAATCAAAAGAGAACCTTGGAAGTCTAATCATGAGCAAAATTTTGCTCCACATCGATTTGTTATGTCCACACTCAAAGAACAGATGCTTTACACTCTCATTTACTTATTTACATAAGACAAAAAGCGAATTGTAACTCTAAAACTAACGATCTTTAGTTATTAATCTGTTCATTATTACTAACCACAAGAAAATGGCAAATTTGGGGCTTAAAACTTGCTTTCATACTATTTCTGCCCACTAGACTGACTCCATTGGCGCCACCAGTAGATCATGGTTTTAGTTATTAATTGTTGATTCCAACTATGCGTCAACATGGATGGCTATAGCAAGTTGTTAGTAAATTTTTGGTCCAAACAGTGGAGCAGAATTATTTAATTTAAAAAGTTGGCTTTTACGACCTTTATGACCAAATTATCTAACTTAAAAAAAACGAAAAAAACGCTTTCTTTCCTTCAAATATTGATTTTGAAGAGATGATAAACCTTCCTGTTGCAACATACAAGTATCCTTACTCAAAATCATGCATTATCCACTTGATTTCAATTAACTTTTGACGTCTTTTTCCCTTTATTCAATAGTCTATGGCATGATTCCATCTCTCTTGCTCATACCAACCTATCCTTCATCTTTTTTTCCCACTTGTCTGTCATTACTGTTTCAAGCGAAACAGGAAAGGAAGGAGAAGATAAACCATTAAAGCTTTTCAGCAAGTTGGTTCACAACCCAACTCTGGATTCAGTCAAGTTTCCATAGACTAAATATAGCATGCTTATAATATCTTATCTTGAATTTTTATCAACTTGGAAGGAATATTGATGGTGGAGTTTAGGATTAGTACTTCCACTTTTTAGTCCCAACAACCATGAGAAAATTTTTTTAAAAAACCAAGCTTCTCCCATTTCCAAGAGTTGAGAAAAGCAAAGAAACCAGAAATAACTGAACCCCAGTTTCAGTTCCAAATTACTTTCAGAAGTAAACCAAAGAATGTCAAATTCTCTCCACTTCTTCACCTGTCTGTCTCTGTTCATGTTCTGCTAACTGTTTCTTTACAAAAGCTCTCATCTTTCAGTGTTATGATTATGTTGATTGGCATTACATAACCTCTCTTCTTTTTTTCAAGATTAGACCAGTCCTATTCTGTCTTTATCGTCCTCTGTTCCTTTATCTCTCAATGTTTCGAATATATATATATATATATATATAGACCAGTCCTATTCTGTCTTTATCGTCCTCTGTTC
>JAOQML010000005.1:10524022-10543854 GCA_027568935.1 Erythroxylum urbanii
CAGTATTTGATGCATTTCATAAAATGCATGCTCAAATAAAGGCGTTGTGACTTGAGATGCCAGTTAGAAGCGCTTCCGCGTAGAGCTTTGCTCCGCGATATATGTTCTGCACGTAGAGCTATGCTCCGTAATTCTGTTCTAATTGAGCCCTATGGGCCAAACTTTGTATATGTGTGTGAAAGGCACTCAATCACAACAATAAGAACGAATATGAGTCTCATGCATGTCCCATGCAAATACGTGCACCATGGTTGAACGATATGCGAGTTGTCATGAATGATCTTCTGTTATGTTCAGTTCTGAATACATGCTTATCTTATTGAATGAATAACTGCGATATATGTGTTATATTTGTGTGGTCCAGTGAATCCATCAATGATGGTTCACTCATTGAGTTGCAAAACTCACCAAAAATTGCACTGTGGCTTTTTAGGTACGAGACAGGAGACTTAAGGTGTAGTTAGAACATAGAGTGTCTGAGGACTAAGAGATGGCTCAGAGGTCCGTCAGCTGACTCCTGCAGGAAACTAGTTGTTATCATTTTGCAATATCGTTAGAACCTGTATAGAGTTTTGTAAACAATCGTTCAGAAGAACAGTGTAAACTTTATCAATGAATGAAATAAATGAATGTTTTTAAGAGAAATGATAATGCCTTTCGAATATACGGTTTAAAGCCATGTATAAGTTAGTTTTGCCATTGCTCCAACATACCATTGTCATAGGTTATGTTCCTAAAAGCTTAGAGACGTACCCTACAGTAGTGAGATGTTGCAGCTGGTGCAGAGAATTGTTGAAAGAAGAATGGTAGGATGTTAGAATCATGAAGTTGATGGTTTTAAATCCTATCAGATGATGCAGAAATTAAGAATGTTGATGGCTGCTCTTAAAAGCTTTATGCATGGGAGAAATAAGAACTTAATCACACTTAAGGAGAATTTGATCCAAGCTCAGAAAAATTGCTGTGACTCTCCCTATAATATAGAATATAGACTAATAAAGGTAAGAAGACTATAAGAGTACCACCAAAATGCTCTAAGCCTTCATAACTCCATCCTCAAATAGAAAGCTAGGCTTCATTCGTTAAAAAAAGGGTAATCTAACTTGAAATTCTTCCACTCATCCTTACTTTCCAGGAGGAATGTCAACAAAATATCTACGCTTCACGATATTAGTGGGATTGAATATACAGATATAAATAGCTTACAGGAGCTTGCTAGAAACTACTTTATGAAGCTTATAGGCTTTGTTGATACCACTGAGCCAAGTCTAAATGCTTTAAGGTTATTCGATTGTACTATTGATCAGGGTATCAAGGAATATATGGTGTCTCCATTCATTAAACATGATATCAAGAGGGTTTAGCCTCCATCCTTCAAAATAGCCTGGACCTAATGGGTTTACTACACTATTTTTTCAATAGACATGGGAAATTATAAGCAAGCTCTTAGCTGAGGTCGTATTAGAATTCTTTGCCTCCTCCAAAATGCTTCAAGAAAATAATCATACTTATATCTGCTTGGTTCCAAAAAGCAAAATCCTCAAACAACAAATGAATTTAAACCTATATCTCGTTGCAACACAATTTATAAAGTAATCTCCAAACTTTTAGCAGCAAGGCTCAAGGTTCCAATCTCACATATCATTAACTTTGTATAAAGGGCTTTTATTCCTGATAGAAACATAGGGGATAATATTCTTCTCATATAAGAATTGTTGAAGGACTACAACTTGGGTAAAAATCTCAAAAATTGTCTACTCAAAATCGATTTTTTCAAAGGTTTTAATACGGTTAGTTGGAAATTTATTCAGATATTCCTTGAAGCTTTACAGTTACCTTATAGATTTATTAATTGGATAATGACTTGTATCTAATCCCCCTCTCTGAGTATGCTTATGAATGGTATTATAACTAAGCCTTTCAACTTTGCTAAGGGGATTAGACAGAGGGATCCCTATCTCCTTATTTATTCACTCTTGTAATCGAAGGCTTGTCAAGGCTGATAAATAAGCAAATCTCATGCAATAAGAGATTCCAATTTCACTACAAATGTAGTGCTATCAACCTAACTCATCTAATGTATGTTGATGATCTCATGCTTCTTTGTGGGATGATCATTACTCTATCAATCTCTTGATGAATGTCTTAAATTATTTGTGAAGTGATCAGGTCTGAAGCTCAAGATTGAGAAGAGTAGCCTCTACATATCAGCTGAGGTAAGTAATATAGTTGAAGTAAGCAGAGTTGCGGGTCTAAATGTACATTCAACACCTTTTTGATACTTAGGTGTACCTATCACATCTTCCAAGGCAAAATATCATGATTGTTTGCCTCTTATCGAAAATTTTAAATCAAAACTCAATGCTTGGCAGAATAGATTTCTATCTTATGCTCCTAGAATTACTCTTATTATTTCAGTCTTAAGCAACTTACATTTGCACTAGATATCTCATACTGCATTGCCTGGGAAGGTTACTAAAGAGATAGATAGAATTATGAAAGCATTCCTATGACCAGGAATAATAGAGAATGCGAAAAATGCAAAGATTAAATAGAGTGAGGTTACTACCCCAAAGAAATTTGGAGGACTTGGGATCATTTCCATTAAAACCATGCAAAATGTTCTAATGTGCAAAAGAATTTGAGGCTTTATACCAATCAACAGGCACTATGGATCCAATGAATCTATAAATATCACCTTAAAAACATCAATTTCTGACGGGCTACTTGTTCAAGGGAGTTCTCTTGTGTTTTTAATCAGATAATGGGATTGAGGAGCTTTATATATTCTTATTTTAAACATAAGATTGATAATGGTTTAAAAACTTGGTTTTGATTTGATAATTGGCTAGCTTTTAGCCCACGTATCCACAATATGGAAATTCTCCATTTGAGGAATATAATTCCTTTGAGTCTTAAAGTTTCCATTATGATCAGAAATGGAGTATGGAGTGGAAATTTTAGAGGATTTGGTTTTCTTATGAATCTTTTCCCTCAACTTAGTGATGTGGAGAACGAAGATGTAATCACCTGGACTCTCAACCCTAGTGGTAAGTTCTCTAACAAAACCTATCATCTGCTTTTCACCCATTACTCAACTAAAACCCCTTAGTATAACCTTCTTTGGAGCCACTCTTTAAATCCTATAAAGCCTCCTTAATCACTTGGCTAGCTATTAAAAACAAACTCAAGACTAAGAGCCAATGCAAGGGAAATGTGAACTCCACATGTGTACTTTGTAAGATGGAAGTGGAAGATAAAGACCATCTTTTCTTCCTTTGTGCATTCTCTAAAGCAATACAGAGCAGGATTTTGCATATGATTTCAGGTAAAAACTATATATATGATAGGGAACAAACTTTGAACTGGGTCATTCGAAGCTCTAAATAGGGAATATCAAATGTTATACTCCATGATGTAGCTTTCACCACTACCATCTACACTCTTTGGAAGGAGAGAACCAGTAGAAGATTTACCAACTCAAAAGAAGAGAAGTACTAGCAAGCTAACAAAATTGTTACTAGATCACAGCAGCAATTTTTGCTAAAATTTGCAGCATACTCATACTCTTGACATGATATCTAGATGGAAATTTTAACTTGCTAATATGTTGATTTTGAATTGTTCCCTGTAATGTAGCTCCTCTTTTGTATATAGCTATCGTGCTTATATATAGGCTAGCAATATAAAAATCATTGTAATATTGTATTAGTTTGTCTATAGTAATGAAAATTTGATTTTTCAAAAAATAATTTAACGGAGTAACTCGCTATTAGTTAAATGTCACGTCAATGTTAATGTGGTATTTTTTTTTTTAAAAAAGTGAGTCTCACTACTATATGACAAATGAGAGTCATTGTCTAAAATATATAACTGTGAGTTCCACTATTACATAGCAATGAGATTCACCTTTTGATTAATTTTAAAAGCTAATTATATAACAATGGGGCCTATTTTTATTTAAAAATCTAAAAGTAATATCATGTGAATGTTATGGTTTAATTTGAATACTTCAAAATATTAGAATTCAAGCTATATTTTATTATAAACTTTGAAGCACAAAATGCACTTTTGTTCATTAATTATATTATAGAATTTAAAGTTTATGATATTTTGAATTATTAAATAATGAATTTTATATGTGGCATAAACGCAATATATGGCAGATGCGTAGTAAAAATATTTATTTGACGTGATTCATCATGTTATTTAAATTATAGAAAACTTAATATCGGACTATTTTTAATAAATATTAAAAGTTGAAGTATTTTAATAATTTTTAAATTTTAGTTAATATTACAAAATTAAGTAGAATTTATAATCTTCTTTACAGTAAAGTCTTTTAAATACTTCTAATACAATTATCTACGTTTAATCGAGCTAAGTGTAAAGGGGCCTCTCAATAATAGTGACAAACAATCATGCATTGAATATGCAACCGCCCAACCACAAACACCTTTTTCACAATCAATTTCGTCCATCCGTTAATGTCAGCTAGACCTGGTAATTGCTGGAGTCCAACAATGGCTTTATCTTGGTGTCCCAATTGAAGCAAGAAGAGTCTCCTCTACGTGTAGATTGGCAAAATGGCATTCGTCATTTCACGCACGCCACGTGCTACCTCCCCTCCATCTCTTCTTTTTCTCTACGACTCCCCACAGCAATGTTGTAATCACGGATATTTCTCCACAAACCAATGGCTCTTATTTTAACAAAAGGAAGTGCTAATTAAACCTTTTGACATTGACAGATGATCAGAAGATGTATAAATTTACGGTGTTGCCCACATAACGAATAGGAAAGCCTAAAATCCCAGAGATTGTTTGAGGGGCTAAATCGTAGGTCAACTGCGGAAGAAATTAGGCATAAATTGAGTTGGGAGCCGGCTGGACGCTGATGCTGACTTTAATAAATATTTTATGACAAGAGAAAGGTTGACAAAATTTTTGATTGTTCACCAAAATTCCTTTCTAATGGACTTCCGTTTATTAATCTCAAGAGAAAAATAAAGCTAATGACTTAAAACTAATTCCTGGGATTTTTACTGCTTCTTGTTCATAAGAAACTGTAAACATGCATGGCATCGCCAGCTACCCCCTTACTACTAAAAAATGTAATCAATATCTCATTATCAGTTGAGGTATTTAAAGCTTTCTCTAAGACACCAAAGTTTCTCACAATCAAAACAATTACATTCCCTGAAGAATGTACGCTAATGGAGTTATAATTCATTATCGTGGTCCATAAAAGGCTTAGCAGAAATCAATAGGTAAGTCTACCAGAAGACTCCCAATTTTACCCAAATGAGACTCGCGTAAGGGTACTCTAGTAGCTCTAATCCTCAACTTTACAAGACTTGGAAGTTAAAGACAATTACACAAGGGTTAGCTGGCGACCCTTGCCTCTATGGCTGCCTACAGTGATTGCGTATATTGGGAGGTGGTTTGAGTCTATTGTTATTCTTTTAGTTAAAGACTCTTTTATTTTAAAGATAAATTAAAAAGTAGTATAAAATATTTATTAATAAATATTGACAACTTTATTTTATTTGTGTTAAAATTAATGAATAAATAAAAATTTGAAAATAAAATTTATCCTTTAAAATAAATAAAGACTTCAAATTATTTAAAACATACCATACCACGAATATATCATATACTAACTCTCTTTCTCAAAAAATATAGAAAGTATTTGTGAAGTGCAAAGCGGATAACTGCTGAAAGCATTTAAGTAGTAAGCTCACCTCAAGATGAGTGTTCTTCTATTCCGACTTCCCTAGCGCCCTTAGTAGCATAGTCGAGACAACGACGAGTTCTCTATTCCTGCAAAAAATACGATTTACTTTCAAGATGTCTTGGTGGTGAAATGGTAGACACGTGAGACTCAAAATCTCACGCTAAAGAGCGTGGAGGTTTGAATCCTCTTTAAGGCATAATATTGAGAATGCTCATTGAATGAACAATTTAATAAGAGATCTTGAATCAAAATAATATTGATATATCGATTCGAATTTCTCATATTTTGCACGAGTGATACATGTTCCTTCTATTTCTCTAAGCAAAGCTTTTCGCATCATAATGCGATTATGTCAACTTGACCTTTCATAAGTGGAGACAGAATAAAGCGTCCATAATAAAGATGCTTACTGTCGGCTCTTGATTCAACACAGACTTCACAAGTAAAGCTTGAAGATTTGTATTCCATTACTGTCATTTTATATGTATATTGCTACAATTATCTACGTTCCCAATATGCCTATAATGTAGCACCGGGAGGGTTCTTAGCTAATGTATATATTCTTACAAACATAGAGTATGATATAGATCAACCATAAGAAGTATGTATAAAAGTATTTGTACCTGGCTGAGCTAGAAAAAGTGGCTTAGATTTTAAATTGGATTGATTTATCTTAAAGATTCCACAACCAACATCAAGAGATGAATGAGCCAACTTGACATTGGTGTTCTAAAAGTCCCTTTTCGAAATCTTGGGGAAGACGATTCCATTTGGATTGGGAGAGTTATTGTCTATTGTTGGCCTCTATGGTAGAATCAATCCAGGAGCCAAGAGGCGGTGGTTTACACTATAACAATGAGATCTCTCACTATCATGCTCTGAAGAGCTAAGATTTCTAAAAGAAGATGCCATTCATTTAATGACAAATAATAGGTATGAAAAAAATGTTGGCATTGAACAACTCGAATTTTATTAATATTAAAAATAAATTTAGAAAATTCTTTTGTATTTTTAGAACTCATTTTATCTCTTGTTTTCAAAATATTTTGTTTTATGCCCCGTAACTCTTCCTCAGCCAGGCTTGGGCAGAATAGCAGAGCAAAGTACAAGTATTAGTAGCATAGAAAAAAATGTGTTCTTTGTATTTCTAGTACACAAAAATAATATTCCAAAGTTTTTGTGTGTTCTCCATTACTTAGGTGAATATCCATTTACACAAATAGGTCGTGGGAGAAAATCAAGTTATTTGGGACTTGGAGGAGTGACAAGGCAAACTGCTAATTTTCGGGTGCGAGATATCCATTTTAGTTATTATGGACGCATTTGCCCAATTGACACGTCTGAAGGAGTCAATGTTGAACTTATTTTTAAAATTTAAAATAAACTTTTGATTTTAAAAAATGTTTTCAAATAATTTTAAAATTTGAAAATAATTTATTTTTTAAGTTTAAAATGCTTAAAATAAAATGAAGTATTATGATTGATTAATTAATTAATTAAACTATAATGGTCATTATTTTTATTATTATTTGGTAGTAAATGATTAAATAATATTTATGTAACTAATAATGAAATTAGATTGTGATAGAGAAATGAGAGTAGAGAATAAAAACTAATTTTAATTGATTTTCATATATTATGAAAATAAAAAGTAATAAAATAAATAATTTTACTAACTTTAAAAATGAAAATAAAAAATAAAATCAAATATCATTAATCCATCCAGCAGGCAGTTGCTTGGACCCTGAATCGTTGACAGTCCATATTCCTAATATTAATAAATAGCTAATGATGAAGAACTTCAATTAGGTCCACTGCACTGGCCAAGCTATTAGCATTGAATGGGTAAAGGCAGACAGCACAGCGGGCTGGTTTGAAGAAGAAACACAATTACTGCATACAACTTGTCTTTGAGGAGAATGGGAGAGTTCCTTAGCTGTGCTTGGGTTAGTTTGTGATGTCTCCTTAAATCGCCTTCAGATCTTCTGTCCCCATTCTCCTGTCCTAATTCTGTCTTATTACATCTCAACCACTTATTTATGTACTCACATAAATAAGTGGCTGAGATACAATAGACAAAGTTAGGACAGGAGAAGGAGGACAGAGTATCACGTCCCCTTAAATCATGTTGCAAATATCGAAAGTCTCAATGCGGCAAGTGTACGAAGTTTTATTTTTTATTTTTTGGAATCATTATATATATAATTTCACAAATATTTTCAAGCACAAAAAGATGTAGATCACTAGATCAGGAGTAAGATTTATTTATTGTCGTATTTGAATTATTAAATGCAGAAGCAGCCCACTTTTCCACCAACGACAGTCGACAGCTTATCTTTAATGCCAAGTGAACACATCTTCTTCCAAATCTATAAAAATCTTCTTCCAAATCCATAAAAACTAAAAGAGCAAAACCCACAGACAAAGGCAGCCTTCAACTTTCACGCTTCCCATTCCAATGATTCAAACCAGTCACAAACACCCACCTAAACGGCTTAAAACGATCAATCACTGCCATGAGCAGCCTCTCATACCAGGCTTGCCTGACCATTTAGCTCAGCTTTGCCTCTCCCTTGTACCGCCGTCTTTGCTTTTCTCTGTCTGTCGCTCATGGCGCCGCCTTATTTACTCTCCTTCTTTCCCTCCGTTCTTGTCCCTATACGCTATTCTATCTCCAGGCCCCACTGACTCTAACCCTACCCCTACCTCAACCTATAATCATAGTTCCATCCATTTCTTTACGTACGATCCCATCTCCTCCAGATGGAGTTTACTCCCTCCGCCGCCTGCTGACCCTCCTCTACGCCTCCTTCTCCGCCACCCTTCCTTCATCTCCCGGCATATTCCTGTCCAATCTGTCTCCGCCTCCGGCAACCTTGTCCTCCTGGCTGCCACCACCGATAACTTCTATCCAGCCCTCTCTCGTCCCCTTGTCTTCAATCCAATCTCACGTACATGGACCTTCGGCCCACGATTAGCAACACCGCGTCGCTGGTGCGCCGCTGGCACGACCCACGGTGCTGTGTATGTGGCTAGCGGAATCGGATCCCACTTCTCGATTGACGTGGCCAAGTCGGTCGAAAAATGGGATCTTCAAACTAGAAATAGACATGGGATTAAAATCCAGAGAGGCAATTACAACAACAGTAACATGAATAATGGATGTTCATGGAAATGGGAAAAGGTTAAATGTCTTAAAGATGGAAGATTTTGCAGAGACGCAGTGGACGCAGTGGGGTGGAGAGAGAAGCTATGCATGGTGAACATGAGAGGTGATGCAGCGAAAGAAGGGATTATTTATGATACCAAAAAAGGGGTATGGGAAGACATGCCCGAAGGGATGGTGGCAGGCTGGAAAGGTCCGGTGGCGGCCTTGAATGAGGAGGTGGTGTATGTGGTGGACGAAGCAAAAGGTGCGCTGAGAAAATACGACCCGGAAAGGGACAAATGGGAGGAGATACTCAAGTCTGAGAGACTCAAAGGAGCTCAGCAGATTGCTGCTGGTGGCAGAAAAGTTTGCGTCATATCCGGCAGTGGTGGTAGTATTATGGTGGTTGATACGGAGGCGAAGCCTGTGAGTCTAAGATTGATTGAAACGCCACCGGGATTAGAAGCCGTTGCGGTTCACTTGTTGCCGAGAATGAGCCTACCTGATATTGAATTTCAGGGAACAGGTTCCACATCCATTTAACGAAATTTTCCTTTTGATTTTATCATAGTCATAGTCATACCATTTTTACTTTTTATTTTCTATGTCAAGATGTGGAAAGTGGGAATTTGTCTGTTCTTGATCGAAAAGACAAGTTTACGTGTTATCAGTTATGGACTGATAAGACAGACAACCTGATAATGTTACGACAAAAAGTTACATCGCAATTAAAAATTTGAAATTTTACTTTTTTAAAATTATTCGAGGACCCACGATTGCTCACGGACTCCTGTAAGCTATCGACCTGAAGTCTTGATAATAGAGTCGTGTTAAATCTCGCGAGGGAGAATTTGGCTGTCTGAAAGGTCCTATTCGACTCGTTTAGTCAGTCGTTAATGCGGTGTCGAATACCGACTGATAATCCCAAGAAGAAATTATTTGAGTATATGCATTCAAATCATCTGTAGCCGTATCTAACCACTCAATAATTGGGACAGAAAAAAATAGAATAGTGAGATATTACGAAAAGCAGGGCACAGGATATTTGGGTGAAGCCTACACTATATATGATCATTGTATGGCAACTTCCATATTTCATGTTTTTGTGGTTTCAATGCTACGTCCTTTGCAAGGACACGCAGTAAAGTACTAAACTAAGTCTATACATTAAAAAAAACATTAATATTATCTTTCTGTAATTGGCTTCTTTCCAAAAATTTTTATAATTTAATATTTTAAAAAATCTCTATAATTATATAGTTTACCGTTAATTTCTCTTAAAAAATAGTAGGAATGTATCTATTCATTTTTAAAAATATATGCTTTTTAAAATATTAAAATATCAATAACACTTTTCAAAGAAGTTGGTTAAGTAATTAAACAAGTGTTTTTCAAGTCAAATTTTACAAACTAAACTACTCTCAAGATATAAATTTGAACAACCTTATTGCCAATTGGTTACTTTAAGAAAATAAACTACTAAAAAATAGGATGTAGTTACAATATTTTAAATCTAAATTAAGTTGGCAAAGAGGACACTGATCATAAACCAAAACCGAGTCCTTCCAAGTGGCAATCAAGCTTTAAACTAATCACAAACCAAAACCGTGTCCTTCCAAATGGCAGTCATGCTTTAAACCAATAAAATAGTGTCCTCTCTCCCAAGATTTAAAATATTAACACATATTTTTCTTACTAGTTTATTACAACCTGATTAAAAACCAAAACCTGGTGCTTCCAAGTGGCAATCAAGGAAGGAAGGAAGACTGTTAACAAAGCTTTAAACTATCGAATGACTGTAAATGGAATTGAATGGCACCTTAGTCGGGTTAGGTAGAAGCTTGAAGACTCGAGCGAACCTTTTTGTGGTTTTGATAAGGAAAGGCCATCTTATTTATTTTTACAGAACTTGTATGTTTTTCTCCATTAACCATCATCAAATTGTATCTAAATGGTGTCATTCCCGTAACCATTTGGTTTGTGCATGCTTTTCTTAATACTATTGTTAATTTGAAGGTAATTTGACACGAGTTGGGTTTGCTAAACTGAGATACATTACATTTACCACAAATCACAAAAACCGAAGCTATAAAAATAATATGCAAAAAACAGTGCATTCATGTTTCTACCTTGGCAAATGTGAGCCTTGGTTGGTAAGGGTTGGAGCATTATGTTCTAATTATGTGTCAATTAATCTTATTCATATATATACGTAAATCTTATATAAATGTGTAAATAAAATTTAATAGAATAAAGTAAAAATTGATTAACCAAAATTAAAAATCTAATACTAATCGATAGTAATTATTATTACTAACTACTTTTCATCTACGACCAGACCACCTGCTTACTTGACAGCACATGGACCCACAGGAATTGCAAGGTGTGCAAAATTTGAACGGTTACAATGACGATTTTCTTTACTTGAAAAATACGCATAAAAGCTGCACGTTTAGAGTTATGTTTTATTCCTCTTATTATAACCAAAGGTATAAAATTAAAGTTAAAATTTTTATTACTCATTTCTGCCAATTTTTTAATAAATAAATATATCTTTTATTTGATTGGAATACTAGGTTATTGTGTTCCATATTATGATATCTCAAACCTTGATTCTTTAATTGGTTATTGTCATCTTTAACAAGTTTTCGTATTCTTTAATTTCTTATAGTGCTTTTAAGAAAAGAGGCAATTCCTTATTAGATTAGCAAGTTGACGTATTCCTTCAGTAAATTTCCTTTAGGCACAGTATGTAAAAAAAACTTGGGTTGAAATGAAAGAGTCAACTAGAGCCAGGCTACCCTGGACTGAGGTGATGTAGCCTAAATTCACATACACATTTTCATTCATCATGATGTAGCTTTTCTAGAGTCGCAAACCATCGTTAATTTACCACGACTCATTAGCGTACGTTGAGATTGTGCTTTCTTGTCCTTGTTTGTTGTCTTTAAGCTATCCCTGACAACGACATGACTTCTCTGGCCAATCCAAGGTCCAAGTCATTGCCGGATCCTTTAACCACCCGTCAAATCTTCTGTTCCAGTTATTCTATTCTAATCTTGTTCTATTAAATCTCATTCATACATTTATATGGGGTATACGTAAATATGTGGATGAGATTTAATGAAACATGATAGGAACATCATAACTAAAATAGGAGATCTGATCCCCCTTAACAAGCATGATTCCCTTAAATTTTAAGGGGTTGATTGTTTGGGAACAAATCTTCGGGAAATTGATCTCATTAATCTATGCAAGAAGTAAATCAAAATTGGGTGGATAATATTCATGGGAACAGAGGGAATAAGGTATCTCAGAACAGAAGATTTTGTTTATGTGTTTCCGTTATTCAATTGTAACATTTATAATATAAAATAACTACAATTTGTAAGGAAAAATTATCTTAATGTCAGTAATTGGTTATTAAGTTACGATCATCATTCAACATCTTACCTCAATATAGAATCCCCATTATTAACAAAATTGTCAAATTTGGTAAGTTATGTTTTTTTGAAAAATTAAAATGTTTCATTAGTCGAAAGAATAAGAGTATATGAAACCATAATATGAGGATCAAAACATAAATGTTTAGAGAGTTAAGAATGAAAACCTCCCCCTAACCAAATAATAATAATGATGCACATCATTTTAAGACTAACTAAAACTCTGTCATTTAACAAAGAAGGAAAATATTCCTTCTATATAAAGTTGAAGCCTCCAAACTTTACTAAATTAGGGATTGGAAAATTTTCAATTTCCTTTAGAAGGTCCTTTGGCTGCTGCATCGCTTCCCTTTAATGATTTGACCACCATTAAGTCAGGGTGACCATATTCTTTGTCTTTGACTAGTTGTTCTTCTGTTTGAATTTTCATTCAACTCCTATCAACTCTTGTAACTACTTGAAGTTCACTCCACCATGAAGAATGTTTTGTATGTTATGGGATTTGTTGCCTTTAAGGTAAGCAATTCTACTATTCTTCTCTGCTGCTTTACATTAATTCCTAACATATTGATTGTTCATTTATGCTCTGTAGTATGAATTGAATAATTGTTTACTTAGAATGTTCCTTGTTTTGGACCCTTCTAAGGTTTCTCTCCTTCCATAACTCTTAAGTAGTTATGGCTAGAACCAACGCATGTTTTTTTTCCAAAATGGATTGGAGGCTTGTGAAACAATTCACCAATTAATAACCTCGGCAATAAAGTTAGAGTTTTCATTCCATAGGTAATGCTCTCCAACTTTACACCAAATGGAGTTAGAGAAAGAATAGTAAAAAAAAAGGTGATCCCTCATTTCATTATCCTCCTTACACAGGATACAATTCCCATTCAAATTCGTAAATTGTAATTTATCCATCATAGTAAGTCTATCCTTAACAGTTAGCTAAATTAGGAAAGTTTCATTGGGTCAAAGGATATTATTCCATATTACCCTATGTCAGGATACCTCTTGATCATTACAATGAATCTTCTTTCTGTAAGCCTTGCTTGTAAAATTTTCAATATGCAAATTAAGCCATAATTAACAATCTTGAAGATTAATATCATGTGAATATAATGTTGTATTGCTTTTAGAAATTTCACCCAATGATTTTGGTTGATTAGGGTGGTAACCTTATCCTTGTCCATTATCCCTGAGAGAGATATTACTACTTATGGGATTTGAGAAAAAGGACCATAGATTGTCCAGTTGTCATGCCATAAGAAAATGAGTTTCCATGACCAAATTTGCAACTTACTTCATTTGTGACCTTTTCCCTAATCTTTAGCAACTGATTTAGGAACCAAGAGGATGTTGGTCTTATAGATATGGTTCATATACTATTCCCTTTCAAGAAGTAGTTATATAGCCATTTCATCTAGAGAAAATTTTTGTCTTAGAGCACTTTCCAAAGTCTTTTTAGCATTAAGACTTTATTGGTGACCTTAACAACCATGATTCCCTATCCTCCTTTTTCGTTAGGTTTACACACTTCCACTCATTTGACTTTAGGATGACCAAAACTCTTTTTTGCCCTAAAGAAAGTATGTCATCATTTTCTCAATGAATTTTACAAACTTTCATTTTCTTAATGAATTTACTAACTTTCAAGAAATGGGAAAATGAGAGCTCTAATAATTATAGACCAAATGATAAATTTGATTATTTGAACTCTTCCTCTAAAAGATAAAAAATTATTAGTTCATTTGCTAATTCTCTTCTGAACCTTCTCAATCAAAGGGAGGCATTCATTGAATGTTAACCTTCTATTTGTAATAAGAAGGCCTAGATATTATAATGGAGGGTATTTCCTACTCATTCCAACTAGGATGAAAATACTAGCCTAGAGAAATTCCATAGATGAAGATAGGATAAAATGAATTTTATCAATATTTTAAAAATCGAACAGGAAGTTAAATTAGTAAAACAAGAAGTTTAAGGTTTAAAAGGTTCAACCGGTATTATACATTTATAAAACCAGCTAAAGATTAAATAAAAATAAAAAATTTGAAATATGATTGAAGGAGATTGTTGTTACCTACCTAAGAATTTAAAGTTTAATTGAAAAAAAAGAGATTGTTAAATAAAAACTAATTGATTTATTTTGGTGTATAAAATTATTAATTTACAAAAAATGTCTAATTAATTAACAAATTGATCAATTTTTAACAACAAGAATTATTAAAGTAAATCGAACTGAAAAGTTAAAAACTAAATTAGAAAGTTGGGCAGTTCAAGGTTTTTATGGTTAAATTAGTCAAACCGGTTAAGTTTTTTAATCATTGGCTTTTATTGAGATTCACTTTGAGACCTGACATTAAATTGAATAGCTTAAGAGTTTCCATCAATTGTTTAACTGATTATAGATGAGCTTTAGAGAAAAGAACCAATCATTTGCAAAACAAAGGTGAGTAAGATAAACTCTTGTGCATCTAATTGAATAGCTTGAGAGTTTCCATCTAGATCAACCAAGTTAATTCTATCCCTTCTTTAAGTCAGTTAATTCTAATCCTCTGATAGATGAGTGAAGGGTTATTTTGTACAATTTTAGACAATTCTTAACGTTTTCTTTTGAATAATCCTATAGTCACTAAGATTAAGGAAATATAAGATATTGAGTGTCAACTAAACTTTCTTTAGCTTTATCAACAGTTGTTTGAGTGCTAGGAAAACTTGTGGCTTTCAAATTCTTCATCTTTAACTTAATAGCTTTATGGTTTTGAAAACAAATGTATTGTTTAATGCTAGAGACTTGAGTGGAAAATCATTCCAATAATGCCTCATTAAATCCCTCTCCTTTCATAAACTTGAATAGGTTATATTTGCAGATCCTCTGAAAGGGAACATCAATTAGAATCAGGATATGATCTAAGATGGCTTAGCTAAAGCTCTGCCTAATTTTTTCTTATAGACCATGAAGTGTTTTGTTTATTACTCCATGTAAAGGAGTAACCTTTCTATCTAAGATTTGTTACCCTTAATTGATCTACACATAACTTGAAATCTCCATTATATTAGATTGCATTTCCCTTCTGCATTAGATCTATAGAGAGTAGAATTTAAATCTCCACTAATGATCCAAGAATATGAAAAAGTTCCTTGAATATTTCTTAAGTTGGACCAAATATCACTTCTTTGGAAGGCTGTGTTGAAGCTATACATAAAAGAGGAGAAGATTGTAACCCTCTTCAAAATGAAGTACATTTTAAAATGTATCAACTATGCATTAGAGAGCTTCTCATCCACTTTTACAAAATTCTCATTATAACCAATTATGATTCTACTATAATGGTGATGTTGATGGTTAGAGAGAAACTAAAATAAGTTATTTAGATTTTCATAACTTATTTTGTTTTCAAGTAAAACTAAGATTAGAGGCTTAATCCTCCTCATAAAATCCCTCAAATCATTAAGCTTTTTTGGGCTATTGATTATACAAACATTCCACACTAAGATTGTCATAAGAGGATATTTTCACCTTTAGAGCCTTTTCTTCTTCTTCTTCTTTAAGTCTTCTTACTGATCACATTTGAAACTTATATAGCTTAGTGTCTTTAGTTTTTAGATTGAATGAATTGATAGAGGAATTACCTATAGTTGTCTTTTCCTTATCAAGAGGTTTTATTCCAGTCTCATTATTTTAAAATGGAGTTGCTGTTGATTTATTATTATATGATGATTCTTAATTCTTCCATTTCTCTACACTGCTATTATTTGTAGAGGTATTGGCTTTATCTAATACATTGATTACTACATTATTATTGTCTTCCTTAGGCACAAAATCCTCGGAACAAGTAGTATCATTCTTTAACCGTATTGATTCAACATAATCTTCCTTAGCAAATACTTTATCTGTTAGTTTCCAAGGCTTCCTATGAGATATAGGGGAAGGTTTCCAATGATAAGGAACATGAACCATGTCCTTCTGAAGAGAGTTATCAGATCCTAGCCTCATAATGGAAATAAAATGTACATAGTCAATCCACTTTCTTTTTGTTCCACTTTCTTTTTGTTGTGCTTTCATTAATAGAAAGTGGTTTTCCAGGTAACTTGCAGGCATACTAAGACCCTGTGTAGTTTACTACTCCAATGTATGTTATTTATGTTAATCCGTATTGGAATGTTGTGTACTTTGACATTTTCTAATCTAATGTTAGGTTGCCATATTTGCAGGAATAATGGCAGTTAAGTTACATCTCAAGGGCCCTCTTCCACTACCTTATTTATTGCAATTTGGGAGGTAAGCATAAGCAAGATCAAGTTATCCTTAGATAGCAAAACATTTGTTAGACCTCTAGCTTCCCATTCATTAATTTTCCGTCTTTGGATTACTGTAAGAGGTGGCCTTTTCTCTATAACGAACCCTACTAGTGTAGATTCCAAAGATCTATCACCTAATTTTAGTGTCTCAAGATCTGGTGCAACAACTGATATGCTTTTAATTTTTTTGGGAGGACTATAGTGGAGTGTAAGGTCTAAGGACACACCTCTCACTTGCTTCCAGCTTCTGTTCCATGGGTTGTTTTCTGTTGGCGCTAGATGGATAATGGTTTTGGGTTGGTTGGCTATTTTTGGAGGTTGGTGGAAGGAAGGTGACTGAATATTTAAAGTTTGGGAGGGTAATAATGGAAAGGTTTCTAAATTAATAGTTTGTATTAATGAAAAAAGGGGAAAAGTAACAGCTTTTAGAAGTAAATTGTCAAAGTAAAGTTTCTTAAAAACCAAAGTAGGTTATGCAGGAAATAATGAACGTCAAAGATACCCCCTAGAATAGTATATGGAGGTATAGAGAAGTGGAATCTAAAAATCAGAGACATCACAAGAGAGGTCAAAGAAGTTAGAGAGGGAAGAGGGTAAAGCATAGGTTAGAGAAATTGGAGAGGGAAAGGGAGAAATCATAAGAAGATGGCGGTATTAAGCAGAGCAAGATTGAAGTTTAAGTCTTAATTAGGACAATGTTGGGTTAAGGGGGGCATTTTGTAGAGAGAAGGCAGAGCATCTTATAAAGATAAGGTAGAGCATTTTGTACAGGGAGAGAGAGAGGTACAAGTTATATATTAAGAAATAACAAATATTTCGTGTTTAATGGACTTATTATTCTCATCACTTTGTCATCATCCTTTTATCTTCAAGTTTTTTTTTAACTAGGGGTGACATCCTAGAGGAAATGGCTACCCTGTTTTATTAAATTAAAATCAAAATTACAAGGAGAAGGTGACTAGACCAAAACATCTTCTGATAAAAAAGAGGTGGTTTGTACAAAATAACTAGCATCTATGAGCAACACCTTGTTCAACAAACTAATGGAAAAGATTATAGAAACTAAGAATTACAAATACCAATTCAATTCAAAAGACTACGAATTGCGAATTCTAAAGTTTCTAATAATTTAATAATATGTGTTATTATAAAGAATCTCATAACCAACAATCATTATATCGTAAAAATTATCTTTAATTTTATTATCACTAGTTCGACTTTATTTAAAAATTATCTTTAATTTTATTATCACTAGTTCGACTTTATGTCATCTCTTACAAATAATAGTTAGTATAACATGATTTTGGGATTTTTCATTTTCTATAAAACACTTAATACAATTTTTTTACCCCTCTTAATAAATTGAAGTTATAGCGCATATGAATAAGACAAATTATAAGATATAAATAAATACGTTTAAGAAGCTCCTTGTTATTGACAAGTATGACTCTTTGATCATCTTTATTATGTCTACCAAATTCCTCCCATTCTTTGATCTCCATATATCATTATTATTGGATAATTTTTATCTCGTTATTATTGGATAATTTTTACTCAAAATTAAATAAAATAACTTAATGAGTTAGAATAACATAAATATATATAAGATACTATTAAAATGATTTACAAAATTTTTAAAGATCATAATTCTCTCATAAAATAGAAATTGAGGATCCTTTGCCTTAATGAGGGTGATAAAGATACTTAATTCTTTTACGATGCAATCTTGATAAGAAGGAACTGAAACAAAATTAATGCACTATCAAATCCATATAAAATCATAATTTGTAACTACGATGAATTCAAGTCTTTGACATGCAACTACTTTAAAGAATTCCTAACTAATGATACTAAATCTTCTTTATCTAATAAATAAGAAGTTCATTTTAAAATAGTTATTATAATTTTTTTCATTTTCTTTCTATTGTGCAACCACTCAGATATTTCATTCCTTACTTAATTGATTCAATACAAGTAAACCAACTTATTATACCATTTAACAGAGTTGATATAGATGTAGTTTTCTTTAACATTAATCCAAGCAAAGCTCTAAGCCTTGATGGCTCTAATGCTCTATTATTTTAGAAGATATAGAATATTGTTGGTGATAAAGTGTCATAAGAAATCACGAAGTTCTTCTTTAGAAGGAAAATGCCTAGAGAAGTTAATAAAACTATGTTAGCCTAATTCTCGAGATTGTTAATCCCAACACCCTATAGAACTTTAAACTAATCTCTTGTTGAAATGTAATATACAAAATCATTTAAAAATGCTTGCTTCAAGGCTGAAAGAAGCTCTAAAAAACATGATTAAGTCCTATTCAAAGTGTTTTCATTAAAAGGAGAAATATAGGATATAACATTCTCCTTATTCATGATTTATTCGAGAATTATCATAAAACAGTATCTATAAAAAGTTAGTAAGTGAAAATCGATTTCCAAAATTTACTATAAAATGAATTTAGCAACGCTTCTCTACAACTTCTTACAGTATTCTTGTGAAAGGGGAGCAAATACTGGTGCTTAATATAGCTAAAAGATTGAGGCAAGGGAGACCATCCCTCCCTTTAGCGCTTTTCCATTTATATCGAGCTACTCACTATACTCATCTCGCACTATATTTATAAAAAGTGAAATTTCAAGTATTATAGCGAATACAAAGAACTCAAGTTATTCAAATTAGCATTTACCGATGATTTATTATTGCTTAATGGTACAAACCAAATCTTATATGAATTCCTTTCATTCTTTTATTAAGATCTTTGTTCTTGGCATAAATCCTAGAAAAAGCAAGATCTTTATGTCAGTAGGACCAAAGAATCTAGTTAAGCTTCTTTTTAGAATTTCAAGACTCCAATTTCTGGAAGCTTCATTTATGTACCATAGAATTCTTATTACTTCTAGAAGGCTATAATTTAGGTAAGGTTAACCACTTCTAAACTCAAAATGGAAAAGGATTAGTAGCTGGTAGAACTAACTTCTATCATATTCAAGTAGATTTCAACTTATATCCTCAGTACTCAATAGCATGCATATATACTAGAGTTCTCTTCTAATTCTACCAAAGAGTCTTGGTTCAGCCGGATTCTGACGAGGCTGTACGTTGCCGTTTGGATCCATGGAAGCAACCGTTGAACACGAGAATTCTGGCTTGAGGATGCCTGCAAAACAAAGAAGGCACGTCGGGGGTTGTTTCCCGATAGGCCT
>JAOQML010000005.1:10564344-10575022 GCA_027568935.1 Erythroxylum urbanii
CTCTTAAACATTTTTGTAAAATATTTGGAGACAAATCACACCTTTTGTTGGTTGTTGTTTTAACATTGTAATGCACTTGTGGCTATATTTTTTGATAAAATTATGCAGGAGTTAGCTTTATCACAAATGTTGGTGATTCTTACGTCACAAGATAACTTATTTAAATGTTATTAGTATCAGATTTGCGAGCACTTGCTTAGCGAACTATCTAGATCGACCATTTACCATCTCTTGCCTAAGTCAAAATCTGAACTTGTTCCCTCCCTCCCTCCTTCCCTGTGCTTCGTTTTGTTCTCCTTCCTCCACAAACTTCTGTACACTAGCACTCTTTTATCATTTTCTTCACTTCACATAGTTTCCACTTCACATTAGTACTGTATGCAAGATTACGAATTTGCTCTTCTTTGCCTCGATTTGACTTAACCAGAATTTCCATAAGATGATGCAAACTGATTCTCCTCCCACAACTTTTGTTAATGTTTGCTTCGTTCTTGTTGGTTTCGATCCCACTGAAGCACGTGAGGTATATCTCTCTCTCTCTCTTCCTATAGACTGTTCATCTTTTTTTAATTATTTTTCTTCCAATTGTTGTGTGTTCTTACATTTAGAAGTAGATTATTGGGACGAAGAAACTGAATTAGGTCTTCTTATTATTCAAATAACTAATTGCATTTAGAAGTAGATTATTACTGTATTTCGTGTCTAATAAATTTTTATTTTCTCTGTGTTTTGCTTTCAGGATCAACTGTTTTTGAGCTTTCATGGTTGTAAATTACCATGTTTGACTCCACCAACCGTAAGTTTTTTTTAAATCATCAACTTTATGCTTTGTATTTTTGCCATGTTTGTACAAGTATTTAGAAAGTTGTGAAGCTGCTTTTTTTATTTTCTTACTTTAATTTATTGATCGGCATTGTTATGATGTTTTTTTTCCATTTCTTTGTCGTTGTTGCATGTTGAGTCATAGATTTTTTATTTTTCTGTTCAGAAATTCAGAAACAAATCTTGCTATTTCTTTCTTTTTGTCCTATATTTTCTACATTACATTCTTTTTGCTCTGCTGTTGTTCTGCTATAAAATTGAATATTGCTCTGCATCATTGTTGTTCTACTGTGAAATCCAGTCTGAGATATCTTCAACATCTTGCTTTAAGTTTCTTTTTCCTTAATTCTTTCCCTATTATATGTCCATTGTTCTTTCTTCTAAAACTCTCCTTCATTCTCTTCATGTGTTTCTTGCTAGTAGGCACTGACAGATGATCTTAAAAAGACCCACCAAGAAAGATCACTGTAATTACTGACTATATCATATAAGCAAATCACTCCTATAGATGCATGTAAAGTCACAAATTTGTTCATTTGAATTATTATAAACATGAATTTTGATTAATTTATTGATTGTTCTATGTTATTAGGTTATGGCTGTAGTTACTGGAGTGTTTAGCTATTGTCACTTTTGTTGGTGGGATTGGTTTAGCAGAAACAGAACAATCAATGAATATCATATGGCAGTTTGTTCATCCTAAGCTGGTACCCAATGTATGTATCTATTTCCAACTATTGTTTGTAATATCATTTTGGTTCTGGATTTTAGTTTTTGAATCTTCATTCTACATCTCCTTCTTCACCTTCATACCCTATTGCTACTTTTCATGTGTTTGTCTGTTTACCAAGTCTATTTGACAAAACTCGAACAAGAGAAAATTGTATGTAGTTGACTTTAGATGGATTCCAAATTCAATTAGGAGATAGTCCAATTAACATATTGCTTTTGGGACATTAATTTATATCTAAGTTCAAACATGTGTTGCTACTCAATAGTAATTTTTAGGGTGTTGCTTTGATAATGTCTGTCAATTTTTCATTATGAAGCCACTTTATTCAATCTTTGAATCTTGGATGTCTGTTAAGTTTTTTAGACCTGTAATTTTTGCACTTAATAGTAAGATGTTACAATGATGTCTATAAGAACGTTTTTTAGATCCATAGTCTTTGGTGAAAGATCTCAGTAATAGTGGATTTAAAGCTATTTGGATGCTCGATCCTGGTATCAAGCATGAAGAAGGTTATTTTGCCTATGATAATGGTTTTGAGAACAATATCTAGATTCAGACGGCAGCTGGAAAGCCATTTGTTGGTGTGGTTTCAAGTTTGCTACTCTTATTTGATGTGTGTTTACTGCTCTATGTGTGTTTATGAGTTGGGGCATGCCATGTTCTTTAAACATATGTGTGCAGGTAATAGGTTTAGGGTTTAAATTTATTCAATTTTCATGCATCATTGTTTTATTATTAATTTCAAGGGAGGTCTGGCCTAGACCATGTGTTTTCCCTGATTTCACACAGTCTAAAGCTCGCTCATGGTGAACTAGTTTAGTTAAAGATTTCATTTTTAGTGGTGTTGATTATATCTAGAATGATATGAATGAGCTAGCTATTTTTAAGGTGATTTCTGTGGTTCTTCCTATGTTGTGGCTTGCAATGATCCTTAGTCTAATTACTTCTCTCTCAAAGTGTGACAAAAACAATGCCTAAGGGTAATATACATAGAGGAGATGCTGAATTTCGAGGTTGTCAGAATCATGCTTACTATCACAATGTACTCTTCCTGAACTATGGTCTACTAGTAACGTAATGATTCTAGAATGGATACGTATTCTTTTATTTTTCCTAAAAATTAGAGAATCCGGACCACCCATTTGGTTTATAAACTTTGCTTGGTGTATTTGATGATGCATTTTGATGGTTCAACTATCACCAATTGGTGATATTGAATTACTTTCAAATTCTAATGATTTTAGGTTTACGACATGTTAATGGCAAGGTCAACATTTGAAGGCATAAAAATAGCTGATGAAGATAAATGCCCTTTTATTCTTACCAGAGTTGGATTTGTTGGTAGTCAAAGATATGCTACAACATGGATAGGAGATAACCTCTCAAACTGGGAACTTTTACACATGTCAGTGGCTATGGTACTTCAATTGGTATGTAAATTTTACTCTTTTAGCTCTAGTTTTTATTCTTTTGAAGTGATCCAAATGAAGTTAAGATTTTAGGAAGTATATACTTCCTTCTTACCCATTTTTTGTTGTTTTGCCTTCTACAACTGGAGCTCGTAATGTCATTCTCAGTAATAAGTTTGTTCATGGTTTCTTGTATTCCCGACCATAAGTGGTTATAGGAATGATGGAAGGTTGAGATTTTCAAAGTAAGGCTCTGTTTGGTTCAGAGGTTAATAATGGGATGGAATGGAACATTTGGAAGGAAGTTTTATAATGAAATGGAATGGAATATGATGGAAGCGGAGGGTTTTATGTTACGTTCTATTTCATCCTAAATAGTGAAAATAAGAAACCTCCGATTCAGAGGGTTTAGGATGGAACTTAAACTAATAAACATACACTACCTGATATACCCTTAATAAATTTTCAAAATACCATTATTTATCCTTACTAATAACAAGGAACACAATATCGATGGACTATTGTGTTGGTCGTTGTCCGTCATTATTGTAGCTGGGGAAGAGCATTGGTTAGGTAGGAGCGTGTGGGGAAGAGCATCTTTGCTTCAGCTTCAGGTACGTATTCTTCTTTTTGGGTTGTGTTTGTTGTACTGCGTAGATTTGATTTGGGTGTTGTATGCTTTTGATTATTGAAGTTGAAAATCAAGAAGCTTTGTGCGTTGAGAGTTATCTGTCTTTTATCATGGAGAGTTATCTGTCTTTTATCTTCTCTTTGATGGCCTATAAGCATTGAACAGTTCTAAGGCGTGGTTGAAGCCAAAAGTGGTGGTTTGCTTGGGGACTTTTACTGGAGGTTCTTTCGGTCGAATGTACTGTTTCTATCGTAAAACAACTTGCTAAAGGCATTTTTTTACACTTTGTAGTCATTGTTTATATAAAAATTGTGAAAAAATTGATCAGATCTGGTTCTTATTTTATATATTGTAGCTTCCGTATCTTTGCATACTTGGTGCAATTAGACTTATTATGATTCTAATAAGGAAAGAAGGGATGGAAATTCTCACTTCTCATTTGTAGAGTTTATCTTGTTATATATATTAATGTTTTCAATTGTTTAGTCTTCTTCTAGTTTTCTACAGACTATCTCCTCTTCTATTTAAATTTGTTTGAATCCTTTGAGTCCTGGGGAGTCTAATTATATTTTTGTTTTAGGATTTCTGTACCCTGCTTTGAGGCATTCCTCCTTTGCTTAGATGCTCAAAAGGGCATCCAGGAGAAAGTAAATTAGTTTATTCATTAGGAGTTCTTTGAAATCGTTGCAAGTTCATGTCTTGATTATTTCTACAGAGCCATGTCGACTATCACCATGTGAAATTCTATGCACACAAGTCAAAGAATGATATCGGCTTTCATTTTTATTCTTCTCTAGGATAGTATGATACTTGTGAGTTTCATTTATATCTATCTTCTTTGATCTAAAAGTGTTATCACATGGATGAGAGATCTCAAAATTACATGTTTGCAGTAGAGCATCTAGCCTAGTCGGATATAGCTAAAGGTAGACAGTTGAATCCTTCATTAGGAAATGTTAAGTTGGAACATTGAGCATAATACAATCTATTGACAATTCCTGAGAAAATGGGACTTTCAGCAGAAACTCATGCATCCGTAACAGATATTCTTAACATAACAACTAACATTGCAAATCAATATATATATATCTGAAAATGTCAGTAAATACATGAGGAAGGCTAGTTGCTACAGAGTTTTTGAAGCAATTTACATGCTAAAAAGTACAGATTGGCACTGGTCATGTTTGGTTCATCGTGAAGCTCATAGAAAAGAATCCATGGGATTACCATTCCTTGAGCTGATTTGGATGCTTGCTACAATTGATACTCATAACCAATTTGACGTTTGTATAATATTGAAAAGGGGATGACAGATAAATGTTCATTGATATGGAATTTTTCAACTAGTTGATCCTTTTATTTGTTCTGTTTTTTCATTTTTTTCAGAAACACACTAGACTGAGGATAGTTGAGTGATTACTTTCAAGTGTGATTTTATGAAATAACAATGGGGAGAATGCTACTGTTGGATCAAAAGTGTGATTTTGTATATGATACTTTAATGTTCAGTTTAGGTTATTTATATGGTTTGTAGGAATAAAAACTTTTCAGAAAATTTGTATGAATTTGGGGTATTTTTCAATCGTCACGGTCTTCTTCTTTTTTTCCTATTACTTTGTTTGAAATTTCAGTGGGGGAATGACTCACATAAAGCTTCCCTTACTTTGCTTCTTATTTCTTTTATAACACCATATATAAATGGACATATCTATGTCATATTTGTTATATTTTGATTTTCACAATCTAAAAACTACCACTAATTTTTTTTAGATATAAACAGTGAAGGTAATCGAATGGATAATCGAAAAAGAAAATTGATTCATATATATCAATTAGCGCTTGTTCATGTTGCTTGTCTTGTGTTCTATTAATGGGTGTTACATAAGAGACATGTGAAAGACAAAGTTGAAATGCTTACACCATCGGAGAGATAGCAATCAAGGGAGAGTATCATGTGGAAAATTTTATTTCATTCTATTGGGAGAAATATAATTAGAATGCAACCTAAACCATTTGTCGAATTATGTGATTTATTAGTTGGAAAAGGTATGCTTTGACCCACTTTAAATGCAACTGTTGAAGAACAAGTAGCAAAGTTTCTATACATATTAGGGCATAACTTTACCAATCGAGAGATTGCATTCTTTTGGAGTTGGTCTGGGAAAACTATAAGCTGTCATTTTCATAGCGTTTTGAAAGGAATTACACAGCTAGAAGATATGTTTCTAAAACAACCTGAAGGATTAGAAACCCCTTCAGAAATATTGAACAGTAGTAATTTCTACCCATTTTTTAAGGTGATTTTCTTTTCTTAACTTAGTTTAATTATATTAAACAACACACATAATATTTGAGAATAATATACTTAAATGTCAAGATTGTGTTGGTGCAATTGATTGTACACGTATCCGTGTGAAAGTACCTACTCGAGATGCTCCTAGATTTCGTGGGAGAAAGGGTTATCCAACACAAAATGTGTTGTGTGCTTGTTCTTTTGATATGAAGTTCACGTATGTATTGGTTGGGTGAGAAGGAACAACATTTGATTCACAGATTATGAAAAGTGCATTAACCAGGCAATTCTCACTTAAAATTCCCTAAGGTAAAAATAGGGCTCAAATCTTATTAACTAATAAATGTCATATATTAAATTTTGACATAATTTTATTCATAATATGAAAATACTATCTCGTTGATGCTAGATTCATGTTGAGAAGTGGACTTATTACACTGCATAGAGGGGGAACGATATCACTTGAATGAATATTCAAGGAATCCTCCATGAAATGCTCGTGAATTATTCAATCATTGACATTCATCATTGCATAATATTATCGAAAGGGCATTTGGTGTGTTGGAAAAACGGTTCCTGATTATAGCATTCAGACTCAAAAAAAAAAAAGGCTTGTGTCATTCTGCACAATTTCTTAATTGGTACAAATCTAGATAATCCATTTCTTAATGAAGAGTATGATGGAGGGAAAAATGATAACCAAGCTGGGTATGAAAATGACGACGAAGATGATGCACACAGTGGAGAAATTATAAGAGATAACATGGCTACTCATATGTGGCCTGATTACACTTTACGATAGATATTGTCGCATCACAATAAATTTATGTTTTCGATTATTGTATATTGCTTTAAAAATATGTATTGGTTACTTGTATCTAAATATGACGCTATTTATTAGTATTGTTAATGTTTTCACATGCAATTGTGTATTTGTAATGGTTATTCATTATTCTTACCTTTTATATTATTTGGAAATATTTGAAGCTACAATATTGTGTATGTTTTTGATATAAATTTCAGATTTTGTAGTTAAATTGAAGACATACAAAATGCCACCTCGAAGAGAGGCGTGCTTTTGGAATCAAGCTATGGATGATGCTTGGGTTGACGTATACTTACACCAGCATCGACAAGGCAATCGTATTGGTAGGACTTTCACATCATATGCACTTGATAAAATTAAAGTTAAACTAAAGGAAAATTTCTAGATAAAGGAATCGATAAGGAAAAAATAAAAAATCAGAACAAGATTATTAAGAACAAGTGGAGTAAGTGTTTTGATTTATTTTTAAATGGAGGTAGTGGATTTGCATGGAATCCGTTAACAAGTATGTGGACTGCTGAGCCAGAAGTGTGAGCGACCTTGATCTAGGTGAACTTGATTAATAATTTGTTGGAAGAAAATATGATATATGTTGTGATTTGGTCAATTTATTAACTTATTTTTGTAATAGGCTAAACTAGAAGCTGTTGAGTGTAGACAGAAGCCTTATCATAACCAGGAGAAAATGGTAGAGATTTACGAATGTGAATGAGCAACTAGGGAGCATGTTGAAACAACACAGGAGATAAGAAGGCGCACCATTTCTGTTGATATTGGATTTTCCAACACCATGGATGAAAATGATGACATGTTGCATTACAATGACTTCAGTGTGGAAGACAATGTAACGATGGATGGTGATCGCATGAATCTCCAATGGGAATGCCAACTCATTCACAAAATGCAAACCCAAGGACATCACGGAAAAGGAAAAACAGGGCAAATGATGGTGTATATGTAATCAAAGATGGCGTTCAGATAGTTGCAGAAGCTATTATAAGATCTACTGCACTATCAGTTAAACTGCTTCCCATTTTAAAAGAAGAACTATATAATCATTTGGTAGAGTTGGGACAAGAAGGATCCAAATTGTATGAAAGTTATCTTTTCCTTATTCGTAGGCCAGATGAAGTCAAGGCATTACTTGGTGCACTAGTAAATATTCAGAAGGACATATTGGAGTTTATGATGTCTTCTTAGGAATAGAAGACAATGTAGTATGTGTTGATGACTTGGTATCAGGTCCTTTTCCCTCTGCTCAATGTGTACATTTTGTCAAATATTTTTGTATATTTTGTGGATGAATGTATCACGAAGCCATGTAATTGAGGGAATTAATGAAACTAAATTTTTGTTTATAATATTTTATAATATTTTCAATGCAGATAAATGATGTTGTGCATGTTTTATTGTTGTTCTTTTTTAGTGTTACCCTTTATTTTGTGACAATTATTGCTCTTTGAACAATATCCTTGTGACCTACAGGTACCACCAAAATCCTTGCTATATGAGGATATACGGATGTCATGTTCTTATATATGTTTAGAGAGGTTTGTTTGTTTATATTGGTCAATCCTATGGCAGTTAAATTTCCTTCCAAACAAGTTTAGATGTTCGTTTAGCTTTCAAACAAAGATAATTCTTGGAGTAAAGCATTTTGAACCAAATCAATGGAAATGTTTTGTTCCTTTGAATGTGATTTGATTTTTTTTCTGTAATTAAAGTTTGATCGTAGTCACTGTTACCTTTTGCAGAAATACTTGCTATTTGTTTCATTTAGTATGTCTGTCAACATTTTCTGACAAGTGAGCATATGTAGATGATCATTTGGTGAAGTTAAAATGATTCTTATTCTTTACAACGAGCAGAGCTTATTACGAAAGATTTATGTAATATTTTGGATAGGAAAATTGCATCAATCTTCAAAAATTAGATGCTATCATTCTCCAACGTATTCTTATGAACAATATAAATTATGTATAGGATATTGCCTATAGGTACTGGATTCTTTTGAGCTTGTAACGTCATGCTTGAAAAGTATGGTACATATATTGTCTTGTGCAGGTGCATGAACTTGCCTTTCATTGTAAACGTATGGCTCTACATGTGCATCACATGATGTTTAGCCTAACAATAACAACAACAATAATAACAATAATCATGATGATGATGATGATAATGATACATCCAAACATAAAATATAACAATCCAAATGAAGTTTAACAACACAATTCAAATAGAGCAAAAGAAATGAGCATCATCATTTAAAGCAAAAGTTTATAACAATTCAAGAACGACGTCTAACTGCCATTATTGGACCCCGAACTTTTCTTAGAAGTTAAAATTATTAAATAAGAATTTTTTGGCATTTAGTATTGATGAAAAATTCTACTACTTTGCAAGAATTTTGCTGCTTTGGTATTGATAAAAAATAGAACAATTCAAGAAGCATAAAAATATGAATATTGTTGGCCCTAGTCTCGGTCTTGATTTCGTGGCGACAAGGCACAAAAATTGGGAGACTTTTTTTAAATAAAAGTATATAAAATGAAATAGAATAAAATAAAATAGACATGAAAATAAATCGGATTGGGAGTCGAACAAATAAACAAACATATAAAGAAATTAAAAGAAAAAGAAGTGAAGAGAAAAATCACGGGCGTGACTTTAAAAAAAGTCATGGTCATGAGAACAAAACTCACGGCCGTGAGAGGGTGGCATCGCTGTCGTGCTTGTGCACGACTGCGACTTTTGATGAATAGTGGGTTCGTTGCGATCGTTATTTTGCACAATTGTGGCTTTCCTACTGCATACGTCAACTTTAAAATATCATAACTTTCAATCCTGAAGTCCAAAAATTATAAAATTTATGTCATTAGAAAGCTAAAAGAAAGATCTATACCTTCGATGAGGACAGTTTTGTCAAATTCTTCATAGATCAATATAGCTTATTAATTGAAGTTTCAGAATACATTTTATTCCCTTTTTTCTCTTTTTTGTCTACTGTCAATATATATAACTGCTAACTATAACAAAAGACCTAAATCTAACAATTAAAAACATACATACAAAACTCCCATTAAAAAAAATTGCTTCAGAAAATATATTCATAAGTCTTCAACATCTATTAATTTCATTCCTAGCCGAAAAATAGAAATTTTAACATAAAAGAATTTGAACATGAACAGAAGAAATTCTTCAACTCTTACTGTCATTTATTTCTCAAATAAAACAAAGTATGTACATTGCTCCAAGTACAAACAAAAGCATGAGCATTCTTAATTTTTTTGTATTATGTAACTAAAATGATTTTTGATATGTAAATTGAAGTTATGTACAATCTCTGCTTTGTTAGAGAAATGATGGTGAGAATTGCAAAAATTTCTCTTTTGTATATGTTCAGAATTTCTTCTCTTTTAAATTGTCAATGTGTTGGGAATAAAATTGTTAGTTGTGTGATGATTTTTTGGATGGTTTTCTTTAAGAAAATTATTTTAATGGAAGTTTTGTATGTATGGTTTTGATTGTTAGAATCGGGTCTTTTGAAAATGCATAGAAGTTTTATATTGATAGAAGAGAGAAAAGTGGATAAAAATGTGTTTTGAATCTTCAATGAATAAACTGTATTGATCTAGGTAGAATTTGACAAAGTTGTCTTCATGAAAGTTGTAGCTCTTTCTTTTAGCTTTCTAACGACATAAAGTTTATAAATTTTGAATTTCAGAGCTGAAAGTTATGATGTTTTGAAGTTAGAGTATGCAGTAGGGTTGCATCATAACCTCGTTATTTTGGGTTCGTCTCGATCATGCATCTCTGTTTTTTTAGTTGTGCAATTTCAAATGCACAAATGTCACTGCTGTGACTTAAATGTCATGCCCATGCATTATTTATTTATTTATATGTTTGTTTATTTATTTTTACTCCCACCAAGAATTCAATTCTTTTTATCTTGATGCTAGTTATA
>JAOQML010000005.1:10576540-10597131 GCA_027568935.1 Erythroxylum urbanii
ATTTGTAAAGTAAGGAATGATGGAGGGTTGAGATTTGTAAAGTAAGTGAAGGACCTAGGTTTTACTTGAGGATGTTGCGAGTGTGCCTCCTGTAAATTTAAAGTCTTTGCACACTCTTGTAAATTTAAAGTCTTTGTTGTAATTGTTACAGTGATTAATTCATTTGTTTTATAGTTATTTTCATCTATTACTTTCTGCTCCTTTGTCAAATTCTTTAATTTAAAATCTAATTTAAATGTAGGGACTCAGTGGTCAGCCACTTTCTGGGCCTGATATTGGTGGATTTGCTGGAAATGCAACTCCAAAGCTTTTCGGAAGGTGGATGGGCATTGGTGCTATGTTTCCTTTCTGCCGTGCACATTCTGAAAAGGACACTAGCGATCATGAACCATGGTCTTTTGGGGAAGAGGTTTGTCCCTCTCCATACCAATTGAAAATACCTGTCATGAAGATTTTGTGATTTCAGTTACAATCATGAATTGAAGGTTTCATATTAATATGCGGTTTGTCATAATATACTCGTGTTTAGAGATGGATCTTTTATAAGCAAGAAATATTGGTGAGAAAAATTACAAAGAGATGTTAGCTTTCATATGAAATACTATCTCTAAACACGAGTATATTATGACAAACTGCATTAGATGTTAGCTTTCATATGAAATACTACCATGCATCTTTGTTAATACTTCCTGGTTAGTTATTACTTGACATAATTAGTTTACTTACTCCCTTCTGCTGGTCGCCTGTATACTAAATTAAGTTTTGTTTTTTTACAGTGTGAAGATGTTTGTCGTTTGGCATTGAAGAGGCGCTATCGACTTATACCTCACATATACACTTTATTTTATATGGCTCACACAACTGGTACTCCAGTAGCAGCTCCTACTTTCTTTGCTGGTATACTCTTGAGCTTTGAAATGATCAACATATGAATTCATATCAAATGTCTGTTGTTCTTCGTGGTTTCTTGTTGTTCTTTGTGGTTTCTTATGGGTACCTGAAATTGCATCTGCAGATCCAAAAGATCCTAACTTAAGGATGCTTGAAAATTCCTTCCTGTTGGGACCTATTTTGATCACTGCAAGGTTTTCATCCTCCCCATTAACTTTTATGTTAGAAGGTTAAGTTAGACACCTGTATGTGCTTGACTAATTGATTCATAGCATCCAATATGTTGATGGTATCTATATTTCTGTAATTCTTTTCTCCCACAGCAGGTTAATATAGAGTTATTTTTGTAGTCTAATCGTAAGAAGCTTCAGCTTGTAGCCAAGATGTGATTTGTTTAATGCCTAGATGCTCTTTGCACGAAAGTGTTTATTATTTTTTGTATCAGGGTTGGATAATATTTCTTTTAACATGCTCCAGAGTTTTGAGAACACATTGGAGAGTTGTGTGAACACATTGGAGAGTTTTGTTTTGCATTCTATATTAACTGACATGCTACATAAGGAATTTTGTCTCCGGGGTTTCTAATTCAGTAGACCATGAGTGGGCTTTTAGCAATTCTTAAAGTTCACTTTTGGGAGATGCTTCATATATCCATGCCGTACTCGTAGCAATTTATGGCTAATTTTACAGAAATGAGTCATAATTGTTGCAGAATATGTAAAGATATTAGAAAAGCTTGTCATGTAAAGATATTAGAAAAGCTTGTCATTTAGTGATTGATCTTGTAAAATAGGAAGCCATATTATAGGGATTGATTAGAATCAATTAATATCAATTAGTCTTACTTTTCAATAGAGGATGACTAGTTCTGTATATACATAGGCAACTTGTATCAATAAAAAAATAATCAAGAGAACACTTTTTTTCTCTCTTTATTTTTTCATGGTATAAAGCATCTTGTGTATCTGGGTGCTGCTTAGTGAGAATTTTTTTTCTCTTATTTTCTAGTTATGCCATAGGGAGCAGAATTTGTGTGAGTTTTGGGTCACCCTTGTCGAGTGACCATTTGTTGCCAAACCCTAGAATTTGACCACTGAAAAGTCCGCATGTGAGCCTCACGCGCTGCTTGAAGTTTTCTACTTGTCTCTCACGTGCTGGCCCATGCAGTTGTTCCTGTCACATGAAATTTCTCCAATCACCTCTGATTGACTCGCTTGGTTCTCTAAAATATCTGTGGTCAGTTTCATCATAATCTGTTCGGTTGTGAGGTGCAATTTTGAACCGGTTCAAATTTGGCCTCTTTAGTGTTTCTTTTAACTGAGCAATAGGTGTTGGGCTTTCCTTTCAATTTTAATCTTAATATGGCTGACACTAAATCAATAGTTGTTTCTGATTTGATTCTGGTGATGTCCAAGATCATGGAACACAAGCTTAATGGGTCTAATTATTTGGAATAGAGTAAAACATTCTGTCTGTACTTGTGAAGCATTGATAAAGGAAATTACTTGACTGACAATCTACCAAAAAATGATATAAAGTAGACATGGCTGAAAGATGATGTTTGTTTGATTTTACATATAAGAAAATCTATTGATAGTGAGGTAATTGATTTGATCAATCATTGTGAACTTGTTAAGGTGTTAATGGAATATCTTCTTGTATTCTGGAACAAGGGATATTTCTCGCATTTATGAGGTTGGCAAAGCATTTTATCATTGAGAGAAACAAGACATCTCTTGCAAGCTATTTTGTGGATTTTAATAAGACCTATGAGAAGCTCAATATGTTATTGCCTTATTAGTTCAAATATTAAAGAACAACAAGCTCAATGAGAGAAGTATGGTTGTCATAAGTTTCCTTATTGGTCTTCCTTCTGAATTTGAAACTGCGAAGTCTCAAATTCTTGCTCGTTATGAACTCACTTCTTTGAATGAAACATTTAGTAGAGCGCTTTGCGCAAAAATTACTCCGCCTATTTGGTCTAATAGTGGTCCTGTCAGTTCAACAACAAAAGGAGGTGAATTAAGCAATTTTGATAATAAAGGACAGGATTTGGGAGGGATTGTATGTCATTACTATCATAAGCTAGGACATGAAGTATGATTGTAGAAAGCTAAATAATAAGAATAGGAGAAATCAGTCAGCTCATACTACATCTACAATCGATACATCTACAAAGTATGTCTATAATTTTTGCAAATGAATTTGCCAAATTCTCTTAGCACCAAGAGTCATTGAATTCTCCATCTACCCCTGTCACTACCATCGTTCAGCTAGGTAAACCCAATATATGTCTCATTTCTTCCTCCTCAAAATGAGTCATTGATTTTTGTGCCACAGAACATATGATAGGTAAGTCTAGTATCTAGTCTCTTCTCTACATTTCAGCCACATTACATCTAATTCTCTTGTTACTTTAACTGATGGATCGACCTCTCATATTCTTGGGTCAAGCACATTCACCCTAACCCCATTTATCCCTTTGTCATTTGTCTTAAGTTTGCCTAATTTTTCCTCTAATTTAATTTCTATTACCAACTTACTCATACACTTAATAAATCTCACTCTTTCCTGACTATTGCCATTTTTAGGATCTTGTGATGAAGAAGATTATTGATAAAGGATATGAATTTGGAAGTCTTTGCATCCTTGACATACAAGTGCCAAAGTCCATTGCTTGCTCTATATCGTCCTTTGAAGTACATTGTCTATTGAGGCATCCATCCCTTTGCCAAAAAAACTATGTCCTCAATACTATAACTTGTCCTTAGATTGTGAGTCATGTCATTTTGCAAAACATCATCGCAAGTCTTAAAGTCAATAAAAGAGTTAATTCTCCTTTGGAATTGGTTCATTTAAATGTTTGGGGTCCTTGTCATGTCTCAAATTGGATATAAGCATTTTGTTATCTTTGTGGATGATTATTCTCATATGACTCAGCTATATTTAATGAAAAGTCGTCTTGAATTGTTCTCTCATTTTTGTGACTTGTGTGTTGAGATCAAAACTCAATTTAATGTCTCGGTTCTCACATTACAAACAGATAATGTTAAAGAATACTTATCAGAATCTTTCTAATCCTATATGACCAAGAATGACATCATTAATCAAACATTATGTAGATACACCACAAAATGATGTAGTAGAGAGAGAACATACATCTTTTTAAGACTATAAGAGCCCTATTATTTTAAACGAATGTTCCTGAAATTTTTTAGGTTGCTACAATTTCTACAACTTATTTTTTCATCAACTAAATGCCTTTATCTGTTCAGGTTGAGACCCCTCAAAACGTTCTTTTTCTTACTAAGTCATTGTTTCTTATTGAACCTTGAATATTTGGTTGCACATACTTTGGTATCTTCATCCATAAGTCACTAAATTGTACCCTAGATCTTTGAAATGCATTTTCCTTGGTTATTCTCGAACATATTCTAGCCTTGGTGTATCTTGTATTTGTCGGCGTTATCTTCCTAGAAAACATACATTATTATCCAATCTCTAGTTGTACAAGTCAGGGGGAGGATGATGTTCTACTAATCTATACTGTCACATCCTTTTGTTCCTGTTCATGCTAAGCCCCTTATTGTTCATGTCTACCCTTGATGGTAAGATCCCCCTGATTCATGTCTTGGACCACTATCTTCTTCATCAGATCCAATTACTACTGATCATTTTTCTATTGCTCTTCACCAAGGTAAATGTCAGTGTACTTATCCCGTTTCCTTGTTGTATGTTATGATCATTTGTCATCTTCCTTTTGTACTTTTATTTCATCACTTGATTCCATCTTCCTTCCGAAAATTGTTCATGAAGCCTTATCTCATTTTGACTGGCGTAATGTTATGATAGAAGAAATGAATGCTTTAATGACAATGGTATTTGAAACTTAGTACATTTGCCTCTTGAAAATGAGGTTATTGGATGTAAATGGGTTTTCACAATTAAAGTAAACCCTAATGGATCAATTGCCAGTCTGAAAATTTGTCTTGTTGTCAAGTGTTAGGCACAGACATATGGTGCAGGCTACTCCTATTGCTAATCATTCATCTGTCAGGCTATTTATCTCTGTAGTAGCTATTTAAAATTGACCCTTGCATCAGTTGGATATCAAAAATGCTTTTCTACATGGTGATCTCCAAGAAGAAGTCTATATGGATTAACCTCTAGGGTTTGTTGATCAGGGGAAGAATGAGAAAGTCTATCATTTTCAAATATTTCTGTATAGCTTGAAACAAAGTCCTCGAACTTGGTTTGAAAAATTTAGTTAGACGGTTGAAATGTTTGGATTCAAGAAAAAGTAAGTCCAATTACTCTGCATTATATAGACAATCTAGAGCTAGCATCATTCTATTGGTAGTATATATGGATTATATTGTTATTACCGGAAATGACACTACCAGGATCTCATCTCTTAAATCCTTTTTCCATTCTGAGTTTCAGACAAAAGATTTAAGGGCATTAAAATATTTCTTAAGAGTTAACCAGAAGTAGGAAAGGAATATTCTTCTCTCAAAGGAAAAATGTAATTTACGTACTAAATAAGACAAAAATTGGGAGCTAAATCGTGCAGTACTTTAATGACTCATAATTTGCAACTTACATAAGATGGTGAGCCATTTGAAAATCCAAAGAAATATAGAAGGTTGGTTGGAAAGTTGAATTACCTTATAGTAACATGTCTAGATATTGCATCCCGTTAGCGGTGTAAGCCAATTTTTGTCTTCTTCAGCAGTTAACCATTAGGCAATTTTAGATCAAATTTTGTGTTATTTGAAAGGAACTCCTAGATGAGACATTGTGTATAAAAATCATGGACATGCTCATATTGAGTGTTATTCAAATGCAAATTAGGCATGATCTAAGGTTGACAGAAGATCCACTTTAAGATATTGTGTTTTTATTGGAGGAAATATAGTTTCATAGAAAAGTAAGAAACAAAATGTTGTCTCATGTCAAGTGTAGGATTGGAAAATGAAGCTATGACGCAATCTGTTTGTGAGATAGTGTGGATCTATCACTTGTTGATTGAAGTTGGTCTTAAGCCTTTAGTACTACAAAACTGTGGCATATTGATCAAGCTCGTCTCCACATTGCATCTAATCTTGTATTTCATGAAAGAACCAGCCATTTAGAAATTGATTGTCACTTTGTTCGAGAAAAACTACAACAGGGTTTAATTTTCACAGATTATGTGAAAACTAGAGAATAATTGAGTGATATTTTCATGAAAGCTCTAAATGGAATTCGGGTTACTTATATTTTGTAACAAGATGTGTATGATTAATATCTATACTCTAGCTTGAGGGAGAGTGTTCCGGACTATATAAATATATTAGAAAAATTGTTATTTAGGGACTGACTTTGTAAAATAGGAAACCATATTATAGAGATTGATTTGAATCAATTAGTCCTAGTTTCCTAAGAGACTGGTTTTGTATATATATATGGACAACTTGTATCAATACATTATAATCAAGAAAACACTTCCATCATCATGCAGATATATATACGCACGGTTGTTGTCTCACTTAAACAACTTCTAGTAGGTAGATACATATTTACAGCATTCTACAGCAGCTAAAATCAATAAATTGCTTGTGTATGATGATCTTTGTGACGTAGATTATATCAACCGTGGATTGTTTGTGATTCTGTAGTTGCATGCATTTTGTAGTCTGCTGGTATTCATAAGAGTGGCTTAGTCTTGTACTATAATACCAAAGGATTTATACTGACAGTTTATCTTCTTAGTACTGTTCCTGACCAGGAAACGGATAAATTACAGCATGTGCTGCCCAATGGAATCTGGTTGAGATTTGATTTTCATGACTCACATCCAGTATGTATTACCCTTCTTGGTTTTCTGTTTTCCAAGATACGCACACACATTTGTCATATGCCAGATAGACCCATCCATCATTGAATGCAACTGTGTACTCCTACCCTCATAAACCTTAACAGTTGTGTTATAACAGGATTTACCAGATTTGTATTTGCAAGGTGGATCAATAATTCCTTTGGGCCCCATTCATCAAAATGTTGGTGAAGCTAGTTTATCTGATGATTTGACACTCGTTGTGGCATTGAATGAACATGGTAATGTGGTGAATCTTTACAAAGACTGGCCCTTTTTTCTTGTTTAGTATAGTGTAGAAATCTAAAACAGTCATCAATGACAACTGTGGTTGTTTTGGATGAAACATAAACAAGCTGCTTATGATAATTATTGTCATCAGAAAGTTGAATGCACTTTATTTGAATTGGAAAATATGGCTCATCAGCTTTCTGTCCAATACTCAAGAAAAAATATAGTACTATTTTTAGGACATAGTGTAATGATCTTGAAGCTGTTTTTGAATCAATACTTGATAAAATGTGATGAAGTTAGTTGAACAGATCAGATTTGTACTATATTTCTGTGGCATATCACTGTTCTGTGAAAATAGTACTATTTGCCTTAACATATCCAAAATATTTATAATTGAGATCCCATGGCAGACACTACTAGACCTTTGTGAAGAGGGTCTTTATATATCTTATGTTCACTAGACTGACTAACTAAATTCATCTCAGGAATCAGACTTGAGTATTGGCATTTTAAAATACTATGCATAGCCAATAGAAACTTATATTTGTTACTGTATTTCCAAGGTGGTCTCCAATGCATAGTAGGTAAAGCAACCTTAACTGATGTCCCAGAACCACTGACATGATCTTTTTGTTTTTCTTTGACTTAAGACTTGCTATCTCAACCATGGACACACACTAAGGCACGATTTTAAACCAGTCTAGGCCTTGTGATCACTCTTCTCCTTTGTAGGTCAATCTGAAGGTCTACTATATGAAGATGATGGTGATGGATATGAATTTACCAAGGGTGAGTATCTGCTAACGCACTATGTTGCAGAACTTCAGTCATCAGTGGTTAGCATCAGGGTTTCTAAGAGTGAGGGTTCATGGAAGAGGCCCAAACGTCGTTTACGTGTGCAATTATTATTGGGTGGAGGTGCTATGGTATATTTCTTTGTCAAAGGCAATACTAGCATTTTCTATACTATCATAGTAAGCATCTTTTTTAGACCACCCCTTTCAATCTTCCCTACCAGATTGATTCATGGGGAATGGATGGAGATATTATACAACTCGTGATGCCTGGAAATGAATATCTTTCAAAACTGGTATCGACAAGTGAGAAAGAGTACAAGATACGCTTAGGTATGTTAACTCAGATCTATATGCCTTCTCATTTTTACCTTTCTTTGTACTTTTTTATAATTTTTAGCGGGACTCACAAACAATCTCCTAGGGTGCTCAATAGGGTTTAATTTCTCCACATATCATATTTGTTCCAAGGTATGAGGAGTTTATCCATTCATTTTGGCCCTGGTAGGTCATTGTGACTTCTGGAAGGAACTGCTCTACTCTGTTTTGAGTCGGCATAAACTATAGGATGCTAAAAGGCTTTAGCATGGTTCTATGTTTTGTACAACTTGGTGCAAGTGATTGGATCACTCAATATCTCAGATTTACTTTTGCTGCTTATGCTTGCCTTCTATTTTATATGCCTTATAAAGGCTGACTTTTCTTAGCAATTAAATGTCATTAAAAAGCTTTACATGTTACTTTTCATATATTATTTTGAGTTTTCTTTCTTATAAATGCAGAAAATGCTAAGCGGATTCCAGATGTGGAAGAGGTTTCAGGAAACAAGGGACAAGAACTTTCGAGGACTCCTATTGAACTTAAAAATGGTTATTGGGCTACTAAAGTAGTTCCATGGATTGGTGGAAGAATTATTTCTATGGAGCACCTTCCTTCAGGTAATCTCTAAGTTCTAGTCATATTAAATCCTGAAATTCTAAGCCTAAATTTTCAGTAATCAATTCCTAGAATTCCAACTATACCAAACCTGAAATTTCAGCATTCCTACCTGAAATATAGATCTAAAACTTGATATTCTAGTAGCCTAATATCAGTCATATTTTCTAATTTTGTGATTTTTAGCTACTAGTTGATACTTCTTCTATTTGTCTTACATTACAGTATGACCTATGTCACCTAGGACCCCCCAAAGGTGCATTTGCATCTCTTAAAAAACAAGCAATGAGCTTGCTAGAAATTCAAAATCGTGCATAACTACTATAAATGTTCAACCTATATGTTATTATACACTATCACTATGTTATAAAAACTAAGTCAAACTTATGCAAGTGAGATTATAAAATCTCGTTCATTAAGTCTTGAAAGGTTGATGGAGCATTAATGAGGTCGAAAGGCATGATAAAAAACTGAAAATGGTCATGATGGGTTCGGAGTGTCGTTTTCTCTACCGCTATCACATCCATTTGAACCTAATGACATCTTGACCGCAATTCTAGCTTGGAAAAATACCTTACTCCGTATAATTCATCCATCAATTCCTCCACCATTGGAATAAGAAACTTATAAAACTATAATTGTGCCTCCCAATTAAGATGGAATATATCAACCCCACCTTCTCTCTTTTAGGCATTCGTTGATTTATAAAGAATTGCTTGCGCTTATAAATCCAAATCAACGAATCATCAGTATCATCATATGAAGGAAATTTTAATTTAGAATACCTGAGAACAATAGTCCCTTCGGCTTGTCCAATACTTTTTTCCTCCTTTTTGGTCCCTATAGGTGAGACTGTTGCTCCCTACCTTATTGTTTTTATCGCACCCCTTCAACTCTCATAGAATCTCCTCTAATTACGAGTTCAATGACCACATCCATTTGGCTTAACAAGTCTACAGAGTCATCTATGATGTCTGATTCAAATTAATTGGATTTAGTTACGGGATGACTCACAGGAAAATTCTCTTTTTCCTTGCTGGAGTTCTACCACTTCTTAGGCCTTATGATTGTTGTTTAGAAAATTCTTCTTTGACTAGTTTTTCTATCAGTTGTTTTATAGAAAAATTTTGGTCTACTTATTCATCCTAATACCCTTGTAATGGTTTTGAGTACATAGAATGTTTTGGAACTAAAATAGAATAAGAACCCCTAAATAAATTTGTTCTTCCTAACTTATTCTCTCACGAAAAGTAAGTTAAAAGTAATAAACTTCTTAAATAAGATAACTACCGTAGAAAGATAACTTACTAATTAGTTATAAGATAACTTACTAATTAGTTACTACCATCAGTTCCTAACTGCTATCCTTATATATTTTTTCCCTAAGAATGCACAACTTGACATGGCAACAACACTAATGCCCTTTTCATAACATTGTCTACAATGACATTACCTGCTGGGCAAACAATTATTCAACTCACTAATAGGATCAATAATGACATGTGTGGGGTATAAAAAGGACGCAAACAATTATTCAACTCACCAATAAGTATCAATCAAAAGACATTACAAAAAAAGGATAAAAAAACACTGATATTCTAATTTTACTAAAATCTTCTATGTTTCAAAAATTGTGGGAAGTCTGAATGCTGGTCTAGAATTCTCCTAGAATCTTTTATGCTAGCTTTCTACTCTAAAAATGCTAACAAAGGACACACATGCAGAATTTTCTTCACTTGAACATCCATGTTGGGGGTGATTGGAAATTAGTAAACTACAGGGGAGGTTTGTGTAATAATATGCAAATATGATAAATCAACAAATCATTTAATCAATAAATCAATATATTTGACGCATATCACTCATGTTGTTTGTTAATTCTCATAATCACTACCCTTTGACATGGTTATTCACATGAAGAAAGTTCTCCACATGTGTGCTCTGTCAACATTTTTAACGGAGAAAATTAACAGAGGGATTTGGAGGAATTTTAGGTAAATATGAGGACTTCCAACAAGTTTTTTTGAAACATAGGGACTTTAATGGAATTGGTCAATCCACATAGAAGTTTGGTGTTTTTTTTTAATCCAAATGTAATATATTTTAATCATACCTAAATAAATTGATATGGAGCCACTTGCATTTTGAATTAATAAAAGAAGAATTCATCTTTGAAACTCAAAAACCTATAGAAATTATCAGTATCACTAAGTGATCCTCGACAGTCTGAAGTGTTCCTCGAATAGGGGACCACTACTCCAAAATAAGTGGGTATAGAAATGCTACTTCTCTTAATTCAATAAAAATAAGAAGAATAGATAGAGAGTGGAGAAGAAAATTAAAAAAATAATTAAATGGACTTACCTATTGAGTTTCTTCACCAAAGGAAGCATGCAATGGGTAGACAGAGGATCCTATGTCTTGAGAGATCTCTGATATATATAGATCTTAATAGAGAGGAGTTGGATTCGGAATGTAGGGAGAAAAATTCTAAATTTCTTAAATTTAGGAGTTTCTGGTGGCGTTGCAAACTAGGCTACCAACACATCATTAGTGGGTCCTCTAACTTAAAAAAAAAAAAAGTTACATTAGTTCTGCTTGATAGGAGTTTGGGTTTCTGTCAGCCTGAAGTTCAGATGGTATAGTTTTAGAAACATCAATGTCTTTAAGTTATGCAAACGCTAGTGAGCAAAACATATTTTTGGTCTTAAATTACGCAAACGTTAGTGAGCAAAACATATTTTTTGCTTAAAACTTTTCTTTGGAAGTGGGGACATAATTATGCAAAAACTTGTTTCAAGTTATCGAAGAAACATTATGTTGTGTTACTTGATTGGCGAGAATTTTTTTAGGGTTAATTACATTGGAATCTCTTGTTGTTTGATTTTTTTAATTTCAATTCTCATGTTCTGAAAATTGTTAAAATTATCCCTTGTGGTATTTTTTAGTTATCACACAATTTCTTTTGTTAGATTCTGTTAATTTATTTTATCTATTTATAACTTCAAGATAACATTGTATTGAAAACTAAGAATTTCAATTTTAAGGTGAAAAAGAAGATAAAAATTTAACGGAATATGACAAATGTAGTTGTGTATTAGGTAAAAAATATCTTAATAAAGAATCCTAGCATATTTAACTGTCTTTTTATTGTCAAATTAGCAAGCTTGAGGAATTCGCCTTTATAATAAAATATCATAGAAAGTTATGATTGAGGAGGTCTTTTCTTTTGGCTCTATATGGGAAAAGAAGCTCGAAAGCCGTTGAATAACTTCCTTTTCAAAATTAGCTTATTGGTATTTCTCCTATTGCTTGTCTTTTGTAGCTGCTACAGTAGGAGAAAATGCTGACGTTCCCTCCAGAAGTCTTGTATTAGTAAGAAATAGTTCAGATAGTCTGTATCGGATATATATCAAATCGTTCCCCTTGTTTTCATATTAGTAAATTAGTGGGATCATATTGTCCACAAAGGCACTGCAAACTTTATGAGGATACTGTAACTTAAAAGAGTAGTTTCTCTATGATAAAGAGCACAGCAAATCTTTGTCTGTTATTGCTTATTTATTGCTGATGGAAAAATTGCAGGAACCCAGTGGCTGCATAGCAGGATTGATATCAGTGGATATGAAGAGTACAGTGGTATTGAGTATCGATCAGCAGGATGTACTGAAGAATACAGCGTCATCAAGTAAGCTGTTACCAAAGATTCTCTCTTTCTATAGTGATTGGTAGAAATAAGAATTAATAATTTCTAAAACAAGGATCATCTATCTTCTATATGTAAAGACAAAGTAAAAAATAAAGATAGTTGTATTTCTCCAGCGAGACTGAACACCAGAAAGAAACACGTACTAAATCCTAGGAAAGATAAGGACTCGAGAAGATGAAATGACTGCATGTTTAGAAATTCTTGCTTCCTCACTGTATAGGTATATGAAAACATAAGACGGTTTCGTGGACCATAGTTTCATCGCCTCCTTTTACCTTCCAAATAGGAAATCTAAAAGTCACTAGAACATAAAGTAGCCTTTTATATGTTCCCAACAACACGAAAATGTTAAAATAAATTATTGTGAGATGATTATTGGACTAGTGTCCAATATCTTTTGCAGTTGCCTACTGCAGCAGGAACATAATTTGAGTTCACTAAAGCTAAAAAAAGAGGGGGGATTGATAACTTGTGCAATAGTTCATGAATAAGTCCTGAGAGTTAGCAAGCAAACATGTGATCTAAAGCTACATTGTAGTTCTTTAGCAACAGCGAAAGTTCATCCATCATTCAATGAAAAATGGCTGACGGGATAATTTTGAGAGTTGAGCCTTCTCTTCCTTGATACAACAATGTAAAATGTTGCTGTAGAATTGTGTGCTAGATGATTTCTTTGATGTTATATATGGAATCATAAAACTTTTGCTTATTTTCATACCCCAAGAAAATTTATTAGCTAGATCGAGGTAATTGTAGAACAAGCATAGTATCTCATTTAGGATTCTGTATAAATACATTTAAGAATAGACATTTATGACCAAGGTATTCAATTTGTTTTAATTTTTAAGTGATTGCCATTCTGTTCTAAAATTATGATTCTGTGTTGTAGGCGGGATCTTGAACATGCAGGGGGAGAAGAATCTCTTATCCTAGAAGGTGATATTGGTGGTGGATTGATTATTCAGCGCGAGATCTCAATTCAAAAGGATGATCCAAATATTCTTCAGATCAATTCCAGCATTGTAGCTCAAAAAGTTGGTGCTGGTTCTGGAGGATTTTCAAGGTTATAACCAGAAATATACCAAAACTGAGGATCATAATTATGCATGCTTAAAACTCTTTCATGAAGAGACATCTACATGCAATCAGCATCACTTGCAAAATGAAATAATTTATAGCTCTTCCATTGAGTATGCACCCTCGATACATTGGCACTATTCCCTATCACGATAGAAGTGTGCCATGGCATCATATTTGCGTGAAAATTTTATTTGGGACATCAAAATCCTTACTTGAAGGAACACAGTTGTCCAGCATATACATCAAAATTGATGTTTCATGGTCTTGATTCTGCATCTCATCATATTCCAAGTGGATATACAATCTGCCTTTCTTGACTTTTGTATTTGCTACTTGAACTGTTACTGGAAGTATATATGGAAACTTCTTCTCTTCCACAAAATGACCACCTTTAAGTTCTATGACATGTACTTGTGTAGATTGATCATAATTCCATATTTCTTCGTCATTAACAGTATGTGATTTTTTCTTTCTTCACAGTATGTGATATAAATAATTGATTATGCATCGGATCCCTGGTCTTTTCTTTTGATGATCAGATAAGACAGGAACTACGATATCATAATTTAGAAAAATAGGCATTAGAACTAGAATTAATTGGGATTGCACATCAAAAGTTGATAATTGGTTTGATTACGTATTAGTAAAGATCTGTGGAGAATGGATTTGCACTATTTTGTAATATCTTGAGCAAATTTTTATTTGGATCTCTTTCTTTACTGTTTTTATTCTTTTTTCTTGGTGTTACGCTCTCAAACTTCATTTGCTTCAGAACACCAGTTTGTTTGGTCTTTTGATTTATGTGTCACTGCAAGTATTGTAATCCATGCTTCTCTATTGTTTTCGTTTTGTAGGCTGGTTTGCTTGAGAATACACCCTACTTTCAACCTCTTGCACCCTACCGAAACTTTTATCTCGTTCTCCTCCATTGATGGATCAAAGCATGAAATTTGGCCTGAATCCGGCGACCAATTGTTTGAGGGGAGCCCTCTGCCAAATGGTAAGTTTTACATGTTGAGTTTCCTACTTGCTATACTTATCATAGTCATTTTAATCTCAAGAGTGTGAAGCATCGATGTAATGTGTCCAAGTTTTGTCTATGCATACAATATCAGGCGAATGGATGCTGGTTGACAAATGCCAGGGTGTTGCTTTAGTCAATCGATTTAACGTCCAAGAGGTCTCCAAGTGTTGCATCTACTGGGGAACAGGGACTGTTAACTTGGAGCTATGGTCTGAACAGAGGCCTGTTTCAAAGGAATCACCTATCAGGATCTCCCATCAGTACCAGGTCAAAGGAGTGTAGGCCTCGACTTCTTAAATCTTTACTTACACGCTGTGATATTGTTCTTACCACTGCAATTAGAAGCACAGTCAGGCCGCCAAGAGGACTAGTTTTATGTTTGTTGCGAGTCGAATGCATAACCTTACCATAAATAATTTGCGATTTGAAAATAAATGAAATGAGAAATCGTATGCCTATCACAGCCAATTATAACATTTCTTATTTATTTCGGTACATAAAATCAACGCTTCACCGGAGAATACCTTCAACTTCAACTTCGAGAAGACTTTCCAATATTTGAATCGTACACTAAAAATAACTTTTAGCATTAGCCTAAAACCTTTTGACAGCAGGGAGAGTTTTTAAGTGACAAACATGTAATGATATTGTTCAGAATAAAATATTACTCAATTAAATAATTTTAAAATTCAAATTTCTTAGAGAATCTCGAACTTGCAAAGTACTATTCAACTTCATAAGACTTGCATAGACTTATTCATCATGATTTGCTCTCGTCGAGTAAGTGAAACATACAAGATCTAGCAGCTTTAGTATCAAAAAAATTGAAATGAGACATTTACATCTACAATTACAATTCAAATCATTTCAAATATTTTTGGTAAGCAATCATGAAAAATGTCTGTCTATTCATTTTCTAGCCTTTTTGAAATTTCACCGACAGTTCTCTTGTACCAATCACAATTTATGTGCCAGATTTTTGACAAAAATGTTCACAAGTTTAATTTACGAAAATAATTTTTTTGTGAAAATATAAAAGGAATGTTACGTATAATTGATGTCCTCATAAAATAGGAAGCCTTGTTGATTGGGGGTTCATTGACTTGTTGACTATTCTCTATGAAACTTCAGATAGATTCTTTTAAATCTTTGCTTCTTTTTTTTTTTAACCAAACTGGCTCATTTAAACAAAAGTTATAGTTGAACTATGTCAAACCATAAAGGTACAATTAAATCTAGTCAAAAAGGTTCTTTACCTTCCAAAAACTCATACACTCACAAAATAAAAAATTTCCAAGACTAGCAATTTTTCAACTAATCCACTTCAATTTATCATAAGATAGTTTTTGCCATCCATTCTAAGAAAATAACTTTAAACTAAGCCTCTTTTGAGGCTAATTCAAATTTAATACCTTCTTCGCAAATTTTTAATGACTCAATTTATAAGTACTTTTGTGAAATCTGATATGAAATCTTTTGATTCTTCAATACTAATCTTTAACGCTCAATTTATAGTTGACAAAGAATCCTCTTGAGTAGCATCTAATCAATCCCCACTAAAGAAGTGACTAGTGATGATGAAAGAATGTATTGTCCTCAACCACCTATTTATCCACAAAAAAGAAATATGTATCATTCTAAGTCCTTTTTTTTTATGATGTTTTACCTAAACATGGACATAAAAACTTCCATAAGTTTCAAGCTTGGCTACTTTTGAAAGTCAATGACCTGGAGTTCAAGTTAATAAATTTCTTAGACAGTTCATAACCAAATTTGTTGGCATTCTAAAAGATTGGTAGATAAATTAAAGCACTTATCATCAACTTCAATTCTATAACACTTGTAGAAATTAATATTGTATTGAGATTTAAATATCTTGAATTATGTGGTCATTTTGATCATTGCAATATTCTTATAGCAAAATTTTTTTAAAATAAAGTATTGTTCTTTTTTTTTTTGGAAAATTGGAGAAGTTGTCATTAACTATAGTTAAAGCTATTTACAACATTATAATGGAGTCTTCTATGAGGCCTATTCCTTTAACAAAATATTACACTATGAAAGACAGAAACAAATATTTGCATACACGTTTGAGAAAAAAGAAGTTACAAGTTCCACCTAATTCGCAGAGTTGTTGACAGGTTATGGTGTACTTCTTTTGCTATGAGGAGAGCTTGGATTTCATTGGTTATGTTTGCCGCCAATTGATATTTGTTTGTTTCCTTCTAACTATATAATCTGTGATTTCTTTCCGACCAAAGATGGTAGATTGTGATAAGAAGTGATGTTGCATGTAGTATGCCATCTTTCTTATGAATCAGAGAATTTCAGGTGAGCATGGCTAGTGTGTCATTTCAATCGTAGGAAGTGGGATAAAGTTCTAACTTATACATCATTTGAAACAACTTTGGAGTAATTCAAGTGAAGAAGAGGTGATTGAGGTTTTTGACTGATAGTTTGCAAAGTTCACAGATTGGATCAAAATTGCCATGCTAGTGATCTTTAGTGGTTAGGTGATTTTTGATGACTAGCCAAGTAATCATCGAGGCTCTCAGGCTGAGGGTGTTCTTCCAGAGGAGCTTATACCAAGGTACCAGTTAGAGTTTAGTATGGAAGATCCTATAGTAAGATTTGTCTGTGAATGTACCAGAGGGGTTTAATTTCCAGAACCAGAGGGGCTTAATTTCTAGAGGATTTTGTCTTTGCTGGAGCTGATAGTGATTGTTCGAAAATATTGAAAAAGTTGGCTAAATCCTCAGAAATTCCCATACCAACAATCATCGAAAATAAAAATAGAGATTGTGGTGTTTAGAGGAATGCGTCGATGGAGATGAGCAAGATCGTCTCTGTGAATTAAAGAACTAAAGTCAATCCAGTTGTCGTACCATAGCCATATGGTGTCTCCTTTCCCCAGTTTATGGTATATCCACATGTAGATATTATCTCTCATATGTAGCATTTTTGTAAATATCCAAGGGCAGCCCCTAATTGATGGTAATTGCCAGAAGTTTTGAGTGTGGAGATAGTTTTCATGTATCCACTGAATCCAAAGAGCATTTTTGTCAACATGAAGCCTCCAAATTTTCTTGCATAGGAGTACCTTTTCTATCAGTGTGGTAGATGGAATGCCTAAGCCCCCATAGCTTTTGGGAATGGTGACCTCTGCTCATTTTACTTTTTCCTTCTTTGCATTTTCCATGGAGCCCGACCAAAGAAATATGTTGATTGTTCTATCTATCTCCTTGATCACTCTTTTGGTAGAACTAGGTGATTGATCCAATGGATGTGCAGATTGCTCAATACCGAAATGATAAGGGTGATTAAAGCTACCATTGTGAGGAAGCGGCTTTGCCAGGCCAAGAGTTTAGCTTTATAATTCTCCATAAGATGAATGCAGTCCACATAAGTGACTTTAACGTGAGATATAGGAAAGCCGGGGCATTTGAATGGAGTAGAGTGCAGCTCTGTACCTAATATGCTAGCAAGTACGGAGGGATTATTGACATCTGCAGAATGATAGAAGCTGCTCTTGTGAGTATTGATTTTCAAACCAGACCATCCAGAAAAACATTGCAAGATGTCTTGAATATTAGTAACAGAAAACTCATCTGGTCCTGAAAATAAAAGAAGATCGTTGACAAACATTAAGTGATTAAGGTGTAGAGATCAACATTTTTGGTGATATGTGAATCTGCCGTTAGCATTTATTATCTTCTCAAACATATGAGACAGTCCTTCCATGATTAATATGAAGATATACAGGGAGAGGGGGTCTCCCTGTCATATCCCTCTTGTACACATCAGACGATTGGTAGGAACACCAATCATTAGAATGCTAATAAAGGAGGTTTGGAGACACATCATGATCCATTGCCTAAATACAGTAGGGAAGTCCAGCGCATCCAGGCAGATTTGGACAAATGTCCAACTGACAGTGTCGAGTGCTTTGTAAAAGTTGATTTTCCATATATAGCTCTGAAGGTTTTTGCCTGAATGATAATATTTCAGTAGTTCTTGTAGGAGTATTATATTGTCTCCGATGGAACGACCCCCAAGGAATGCTTCTTGGTTTGGTTTAACAATCTCATGTAATGTCGACTTCATTTTGTTAGCTAACAACTTGGCAATGATCTTGTAAATGGTGGTGCAATAAGAAATAGAATGGTAGTCAAGTATTAAGGTGGGATTAGTCTTCTTGGGAATCAGACATATAAAAACAGGGTTGATTGCCTTGAGCATCTTAATGGAAGCCAAGATTTCATGGACAGTCTGTGTGAATAAGTCTGCAGTAATGTTCCACATCTTTTGGAAAAAAATAAGTAGTGAAGTTGTCAGGTCCTGGAGCTTTCGAGGGATTCATATTGAAGCGAACTTGTTTTATATCATTGTTCGAGAAAGGAGCGATCAAAGACTCTTTGGTAGTTTGGTTCAGAGAGCTGTCAAAGTATCCCTCCATGTTAATTTGTTGGTCAGTCTGATTTGCCATTCCTAGTAGCTATTCGAGGAATCCCCGAGTGATGGATAGAGTTCAGGTTGAGAGGAGTGGAAGTTTCCATCTATGTCTTGGAGCTCAACTATTTTGTTAGTGTTTCGCCTAGCTAGAATGGAGGCATGAAAAAACTTCGTGTTTTGATCCCCATTTTTTAACCATGCAATTCTAACGTTTTGATGAAGCATGGATTGATGCATAGATAAAGCCTGTTGATACTCATGTACACGTTGGAGCTCAATATCTCTCACTTGGGAATTGTGAGGGTGTTGATAACAATCCGCTTGAGCAGCTAGAAGTCAAGCTTTGCATTCTTTGATTTGATGTGTGTGCGTCGAGTTGAAGTTTTTGAGAGCAATCTTCACCTTCCTCAATTTCTGCATCAGTTAGAAGGATTTAAATCTTGTGATGTGTTGTTGCCGGCAATCTCTCAAAATATCTAAGAAATCAGGTTGTTTGGTAAGCCCATTAAAGAACGTGAATGGAGTTCCTCCAAAGTTAGTTTATCATCTGCTGAATGTGTGTATAAGAATGGTCTGATAGAAGGTTGTCCCCAAAATGTGCATATGGCTGATGGAAGACAAATAAACAAAACGAATTCACCAAAGCTCGATCGAGCTTTCTTCGAATTAGGTATTGACCCTGCTATTTGTTGGCCCATGTAAGAAAACACTCATTAAACGACAAACCAGTAAGTTGTATGTTTTGTAAGAAAGTTTCAAGTTCTCTTCCTGTAGTAGATAGAAGTCCTCGACCTCCCTCAGATTCCAATATGTTTTTGACGCAATTGAATTTGCTTATAACGATGCAAGGCTCTGTGATAGTGACTTTGAGTTGCTGTAATTTAGACCACGGTATATCCCTTCGGAATTGGAAGTTAGAAGCGTAAATAAAGGAACAACAAACCTCTTGTTAGATTCATTATGGAGACTGTAATTGTAGATGTTGATCACTCTCTTCATTCACAAGAACTGAAACTTGTTTGGTATGGTAGAAACATAAGATTCTACCACTGAAGTGAGAGGACAAGTTTGTATGCATAGCCCAATCCGCACCCAAAAAAATGGAGACCTCACAGAGATTGGAAGCTCTTATTATGGTCTCTAGTAGCCCTACTATAAAAGGCTTTTTTTTCTAAAACCACATCTCAAATCATTGCTTTTTGTGAGGGTTATTTAACGCTCGTACATTCCATACAAGTAACATCAGGGGGAGGGTTCGCCTTTTAGATTTTTGCTTTTCTTTTGGGCTGACCTTCTTCTATTAGTGCTATTGGAAGTCCAAGCATTCGAGTGGGAGTCCTCACTTTCCGTCTACATACTAGTGTTCTGTAGTGGGTCCATGTGGATTACAAGGGGGTTAGTTTGCTCTTGGAGTCTTGTGGTTGTATCAATTGTAGAGTTTGCAGGTGTTTCAATATTGGTGATGTAACATCCCGTTTCCGTATAACGGGTCGGACCAAGGAAACGGGTATATGAGAGATCAATCAGAGAAATTAGAAAAACACATCTCATGCTCATGCATTTGTGAACAGTGATTGTTGCACATGAAAAATGTTTGTACATGCATTCATGACG
>JAOQML010000005.1:10600904-10625706 GCA_027568935.1 Erythroxylum urbanii
TAGTGAAGTGATGTGACACGCCACCCTCGCGGGGCACGGATTCGGATATCACTGTCGATATCGGGTTCGGGTCCGGCAGAAGTGGGGTGTTACAGGTGAGATGTTGTTCAGAATGTAGGTTAAGCTAGTCTGCATGTGTATTTGGAATTTGCATAATCTCCTGGTCTACTATAGTGTCTGTGGTGAAAGCAATTTGAGCCAAAGGAGGATTGAAAATTTGCTCCTTAACTTGTTCGATCGCCAAATCTGCCATTGCTTGCGGTTTTAGAGCTATCTTCTGATGCACTGTTTTTATCATAGTTGGAGTCTGTCTGATCAAGATAAATATGACTAATAATCTTCTTTTCAAGAGTGTGTATCTCCCGTGTGGCTTGGTATGGCAAGATTGATGGATTCTCCATGTCATCAGTATTAGTATGCTCTCAATTAAGTGCTTTTAAAAATTGAAAAACTGAGTCAAACCTTGTCTTCTTTAATGTTTTACTGATGTGGTTAATAGAGCATATGAAGATAGACACTTGGAGAAAATATGAATTTTTATCTTTCGTAGGTATGATTCGTTAGCATCTTATAACAAATACATTAGTAGCTATATATTTAAAATGTGGTCATATATTTGATTCTAAAAAATATTGATGACAAAGAAAAACAACATAGTCCCTTCAAACATCAATCTTCACATGCTCCATCAGTCCCATCAATAAATATATTAATAAAGACAATATTTTAAATTAAGTTATCTAAATTTTTAAATTTTAGATATTTAATTGAAAATCTCAAATTTTTGGACACTAAAATTAAAAAATATAAAAATTTTAAGAATTTGTAGTTCATTATCCCAAGATTTTATCTAGATGCAAAACCAAAGCACTTTGAAATCGTAACTCTATCCTCATTTATCCAACAGATCCTCATATTGTATGGCTTTTTCACCATCATATTCACACTAATCTTAGGACTAATACCGTCTGTACTCATCCTGAGTTTTGTCTTTATAAAATTTTTCCTTATAGGTGGCAAAAAGCCAAAATCAAAGGTAGAAAGAAGAAAGGATTAAAAAAACTTATTTACTAACTAAAGATAACCATTCTAACTATTTTCAAGAATAACTTCAAAGATATCTGGAATTATTGTACAAATATTCAAAATTCAATCATATAATTTAAAAAACTTCATTGTCTATAATGCTTAGTAGTACTACCCAATTGAGTATAACGTATGTATGATTAAACTCAAACTATGTAATATGGATAGTCCATTATAAGTACTTTAATGCTAATTTTAACTCTCAAATTCCTATCCCATAAGTCCATAATTTTGATTGTTCTATTTTTCAAGGCTCATAAGATTTATATAAGGTTATTAGCATAGAAAGCTTATTTTAATAGGCAAGAAAGGTAGACTATTTATTGAATCGAAACACTCAAATGCTCATCATGGACACCATTAAAGAATCAAGGCTAACATGAAATGGCTAACTACGAAGACAAAATTTATGGCAAATTTGGCATCGAGCAAAATGCTCAAATGTCTTAATGTAATAATTTATCCACAGGTTACATACAACACACCAATAATATACATGCTTACACTTAAATCCAAACTTAAACACAAATTATTATCATTAAGTGTGTCTAAGTTTGGATTTAAGTGTAAGCATGTATATTATTGGTGTGTTGTATGTAAGCAATAACATGATAATAATATGATGTAAGGAATAGTGTCAAATATAGCGACGATAAAAATAATGGCATTATCACCAAAAATATGTCTACCTACTTTCCACCTCTCCTTCCTTTATAAATGGAGAATCAAGGGACCTTTTATATTCAAACTTTAGTGAAATGTTATGTTCTTTCCATTCATATAGTGGATCCTAAACATTAGAAATTCATAATTCTCTTTGGTTTTAGATCTCTATCTGTCAATGAATTATTGATCATTTAAGAAGTTATTACTAACCAATGGTCTTTGTCACGATGAAATTTTTATCTGATTAAGTGCATGTTTTTCCTCTTATTTTTGGTTTATTTGCATTTATAATGAGAATAATCAATACCAAATATAAATTTTGTACTTAATAAGATATTATTATGATGAGTTTCTAATAAAGACCATTAATTAATAATAGTCACACAAATGATCAATAGCACATCAACAAACAAAAACTTAAAACCAAATAGAATTATAAACTTTTGATGTTTAAAGTCTGCTATATTAGTAGCAAGAACAAAGTATACTTTTCATTAGAGATAATATGTTAAACATCTAAGAGAAGAATAGAGTTTAAAACATTTTAGAGAAAAATTTTCTCATTAAAACTTGAATATAATAGTACCCTTATAGTTTATTTATAAAAGGAGGATGGATGAAAGGTAGGTTTATATCTTTTAATGATGGTGTCATTACTTTCATTATCACTAAGTTTGACATTACTACTTACATCATATTCTTATTATGACATTGCTTAAATCATCATAATAACAAACTTAGATACACTTAATATAACAATAATAACAATTTAATCTTTTTGAAATCTATAAACATTCTCTTACCTAAAGGACATTTAAACATCTTGTTTAGCATCGAAGTCATCCTAAACACTATCATAATACTTACACACTTCATACTAGTCTTGTTGCTCTTCCTTGTTGGTGTTAATGTGAGCATTCAAGTGTTTGAGTTTACTAAATAGTCTACCTTTTTGGATATAAAGCTAGGCTTTCTAAGCTAATAGTTTTATGATGAACTTGTAAGTCTTATAAAATAGAAGGATTGAAGTTATAATGTATATAATAACAATCATATGTTCGTTTAGTGGTTGAACTACCATATTCATCAATAGCTAGTAAAGCCTCAGAGGTATATCTTCATCTAGTTAAATAACCAATTTAAGACAATGATTATCAAGATTCGAGATCAACAATAGATTAAATAAAAAGGATAGTGTGTTTTTCTTTTTATTATTTTTTTAGATTTACTTTTCATAATATCCCATTTGATTACATATTATCGTTGACCCATATTTTTGTAATGAGTCTATAAGTCTTTTTTCTTATAGGAATGAAACTTTATTTTGAATAATTTTACTTTAAAAACATTAGTGTGATGATATAAAGGACCATATAATTTAAGATAAATAAATCTCAGTGTAATATCAATTTTTATACTATTGTAAACCAATTTATTTATTAGTGTTCAAATTTATCTGCCAATATTTTAGAATACCAACAAATTTGCTTATGAACTATCTAAGAAGTTTTTTTAACTTAAACTTAAAGTTATTAAATTTCGTAATGTAGCTACATGTGAAACTTATGGAAGCGGTTATACCACTTATCAGGAGAAATGTCATCAAATAGAAAAGTTTCAAACTTAGAATAACATAAATTTCTTTCTTGTGGATGAATGATTAGGGTTGATACATACCTTTATGATAATTGGTGACTAGGGTTGATACATATCCTTATGATAATTGATTACTTATTCAATAGGGATTTGATTAAAGGTTGCTAGAGAAGACTCTCTTTGACTCATGAACTAGATGCTAATGTGTATATCCCATATCAAAATTTGTAAAAGTAACCATAGATTGAGAATCATTAAAATTGTTTAGGGAAGGTATTAGACTTGAATTGATGAGGAAGGTATTAGACTTGAATTGATCTCAAAAGAGGCTATGTTTAAACTCGTATTTCTACATAATGAATGGTAAAGGTTGATTTATCATGAACTAAGATGGATTAGTTTAAAACGACTAGTCTTTAAAACCTTTTGTTTAATGGGTATGGATGAGCTTATCAACGGTAAAGAACCTTCTTAACTAGATGAGGATTAAGTTAATTGATTTTTAGATGGTTAAAGAAGGGCTTCTTATTTCTTCTTTGACTTTTATTTAAATGGTTTAGTTTCATGAAAGGTAAAGATTTAAAAGGATTTGTGAAAGCTATTAATGTATGCTATCCAAACAATACTAAAGATCAACTAGGCAAGTGCACCTACCGTTTTTATAACTATCTTCTTATTATCTAATTTAACAAAAGAAATGATTGACATAAAAAGAATATTTAATTGAACTAAAATTCCTAATCTAAAATAGTAAGTTGAAGTAATAAAAAAGACTAAAGCAACCAATTGATAAACAAGATCTAGATGTAGAATCTTCCTAGAACATTCCATACTTAAATTTATCTTAATTCAATTATTAACCCTAATTTCTTAGACCATTAGAAATTCTAAAGTTATAGCCATATTCTTTCCCAATAAGTACAACTTTTCTATTTAAGTTGATTATATGAGATCTCTTTTTTAATCAAAATCACTAAGAATGTATTAACATGTTATATGAAATTATTTATTAGATTTTAACTCTAACACATAAGATTATGTGGCCCTATCTTTAAGAATAATTTCAATTCTTCTTATTTACGTCAGAATCTATTCATACATATGATTTTCTTAATTTATATATATGAAATCCAAAATTGAATTAAAATGCGGGCAAATTTCAATTCAAACATAAGAAATAATGATGGACAATTTATAAAGTAATTGGGTCTTTTTATAAATAACAAATAGTTCTAGGCTTGACCTCATATATATCTATCCTAATTTAGTTTATACTAGGATAAAAGAAATCAATACTAATTAAAAAGAACACAAAACACAATAACTCATTCTCGTAGATCTTGAAATTTTGTTCTTTATTTGAATCTTAATGGAAATTCCTTTGTTTCTCTACAAAATTACTCTTTTCTTGTCTCAATATGTTCTAGTTTGGCTTCCCTATGACTACTTAAAAATTTAAAACACCACGTCAAGTTGAACATGGAATCATGTTGGTCCCATATGCTCCTTTAGCAAAAAATCACCTCTTTTTTTTTTCAAAAATCACTGCTAACATAGGTCATAAATATGGATCCATGTTGGACTTGTGTTCCTTAAGCATAAACCTAAATTGAAAGTAGATATGTGTTCTGAACCTATGTTCTAACTCTTTTCTCTAAAATCATACCAAAAATTTTGTAACTTAACTCCAACTTACTCGAATTTCTTCCTCCTTTACTGTGGAGCAAAACGAAGGATTAATATTGGGTACCAAATCCTATATATCATCTAAATATAAGCAAGATGCTTTCAAAATCATGCTCAGAACATATTCAAATTAGCACTTATCATATTCTCCCACATTTAAGCATTTTATTATTCTTGAGCAAATCAATTGCATCACTCTTAACTTAAATAAATGGCAAATTTAGTTAACAAATCAATTAGATCAATCAAGATTCTTCATAATTCATTCAATTGTAAAGTTCATTAAATTTATAGGCATTTACCTACATGTATAAAGTTATAGATTAATTCAATTTAACTTTATAATCCTTCAATCTTTAGCTCAATCTATAAAATTCAACCTAGTATATAGAGTAAATGTACATGACAAAGTTGCTTCAACTTTCAAACGATTTCATACCCATTATTGATAAAAAAAAGTAGAATACTAATTTTAAATGATCAAAAGAGCATTTAGAGGCTTGTTTGAAAAGTCATATAACCTTGTGATATGAAAGCAAACACCTTATCATTAATATTCCTGGTTACTCCATTAGTTAACTATTTTAGATGAATTTTAGCACCACTATTTAACTTTTAATTTTTTTACTTAGTTTAAAACCAGCATAGTGAATTTATTTTATTCTCATTTATTCACACATTTTTTCGTGGGATACTATAAATGCTTACAAGAAACACCTCTAACCTAAATGTATGTCCAAATTATATAAAATATTATATTGCAAATTAAGTATCTATTACCAAAATTAATGAAGCAAAATTAAAGTTAACTTAACCATCAATGCTCATGACTATTTGCCTAAATAAATCAATTCACAAAGCAACTAAACTTATAATGAATTATCTAAATCAATGTTTTTTTAAAGCTAAAAATTTCGTAATTATTCCATATTAACATAATTATTAAAAAATGATAAGAATAACAAATAGGAATATAAGTAATTAATTTCCTTCCCCATACTTGAGTTCTACATTGCCCTTAATATACACATCATACAAAAACAATAAAAAACTAGGAAAGAAAGAATTTGGATAATTGGAACTCTCCTTATAATAAGAGACCATAAGCTTACCAATGCCATCAATAATCATTAGTAATCAAAACTTGATTTTGGAGAGGGAACGCAGGATTTACGCAAACGGGTATTATGTAACATATGGTAAACATAAATATGCATTAGATATTGTGTTGATTATATAGCCTATAATAAGCATATCAAATAGTGAAAGGAAATCAAAACATACTTAAATTAATGACTTTAAAATTGCTTATACTCAAAAAACATGTAAAAAACATTAGCATCATACAAAATCATACTAAAAGCTATTTCTAAATATCATAAATCTACCAAATGAAAGTAAAAAACACTTTAATGATTTGGTTACCTCCCATCAAGCTTTTCTTTAGGAGTCTTAATTTAGATTTCTTACTCAATTCCTAATCATAGGCTCGTCAGATTTTAAATATGCCAGATGCTCCATTAGAATAGAGTTATCCATCTCTTCTTCTTCGCCTTGCATGATACAAGTCTTTAATGGAACATATACAGTTACTTTTTGCAAAACATGAGAAATTTAAGTATTAATTACATCTATTTAGAAAAAAGTATCATCTTTAGTAAGAGAATGTATCATTATTTTGAATATCTTAAAAACTACTTCCTCAATTCTTTATCCTTAGGATTAATTTTTCATCATGTACATCTGTAATAGCTTTAGCAATAGCTATAAAAAGTCATTCTAAGATTAAGAAAATATGTCCATCATCCTCCATATCCATAATCGTAAAATCCGTAAGAAAGATAAATCTATCAACCTTAACCAAAACATCTTCTATAATGCCCCTAAGGTATTTGAATGACCTATCTACTAATTGAATCCTCATCTTATTTATCTTAGAATTACCCAATCCCAATTTCTTAAATATGTCATATAACATCAAATTAGTACTAACTTCTAAATTTAAAAATGCCCTTTTGATAAATGAACTACCAATATTACAAAGAATAGTACAATTCCCTAGATCTTTGATTTCCTAGGGTAGCTTATTTTGCAAGATAACATAGTAGTCCTCATTTAAAGTAACCATCAACAACTCTTTGAGTTTCTTCTTGTAAAAAAAGACACCCTTTAAGAACTTGACATATATATTTTGGCATGTATGAAGGAGCTTTAACAAAAAGAGTATTAATATATAATTGCTTAAATATCTCCAAAAACTTACCAAATTGATATTCCTTTTCATCTTTCTCAAGGCTGCTTATATATGGAATTGATGGTTTGTACTCTTTGATTACTTTCTTCTTTGACTCCTCCTCCCACTCATCCTTCTTTCTTACACAACAACTTTTCCTACTTTTCTTTCTATTTTTTCCCAACTTTTATCTTCTTTCCACTTCTTAAAGTCACTATTTTCACTTGCTCCCTCGTGTTTGGCTCAATTTTGCTAGCCAAAGTACTTTGCTACCTTTAAGAGATAAACTTACCAAGTGATCCAATATGATTTTCCAAGTTATGGATGAATTTTTCTTGATTTTTAAGAGATGCTCTAGTGTTTTAAAAGCAAGCCTCAAATGCATTAATGAATTTATCATGAGCTCCCAAAGACTTAACTTTTTTTGTTATTGTTGTTGTTATTGTTACTGAAATTTAGGTAGAGGCCCTAGCTTTTATTATCATTAATTATTCCAAAAAAAATATGATGGTTTCTCTACTTCAAATTGTAACTATTAATATATGGATTATTTTAAGGTAAGCTTCCCACAAAATCAACCTATTTGATCAGTTACCCTATATTGTTTAGTGTTTGAAATTTATGGTTAGATTGTTCACCACCATGAATATCACAACTTATCACTTGTGCTAGTTAAGCTACCAAAATCATACTATTAATCTTTTTTCTTGAAGCTTCCAACTTTTCCTCTAACGTTGTCACCATATCAACATTATGGGTACAATATTATTTTAGCTTTAGACTTGGGATCTTGTATAAATATTTATTCATAACTATATTCTTAATTAGTTTTTATAATTTTTTAGGAGTTTTAAAGTTAGTAGTCCTATTTAAAGATGCACTTGGATGGATAACTTAATCCACTATGAAATATTTGAATCTTTCATACTAAATCAAGTTCATGGTGTGGGCACTTTTTCAGTATCTCCTCCCATCTCTCACAAGTATCATATGACATCTCATTCTCTAATTATTGAAAGGAAAAAATGTCATTCTTGAGTTTTGTTTTTTGTGCTAAAGTATAATATATGGCTAAAAACCTTTAAGAAAGACCATTCAAGTAGTAATAGATCTAAAAGACAAGTGTTCAACCATGATTTAGCTCTATCCTTTAATGTAAAAGGGAATAGTCCCAACTGATAGCATCCTTCAAAGCTCCATTAATCTTGCAAGAATCATAGATCTCCAAAAAGCTCCATTAAAATAGATCTCCAAAATGTGCCGAATCCTCATGTAGCAAGTCATCATATTGTACAAGTTCTATTGAACCATTTAAAACATGTTGGTTTAATTGAAAATTTTTAGCCTATGTTCTTAGCTTAATAATGCTAGGCTCTATCTCCCTAGGTGATGGTCTAGCGTAATCCCCTATAATACATTTCCTCTTTGTCCCTCCATTGTGTTTGATAGTTGTATCCTCAAAACTTTTAGGCCTCTCTCTCTTAAATTTGAAGTAAAATCCTTCTAGTTTCTAGATCTTTATTAATTAGTACTATGAAACTACTCCAAAAAATAAGCCCATGTACCTAAATATTAAAATTCAATAAACAAACACAAGATCACAAAAGAAAGTTCTAAAATAAATAAAAGAATAATTAATTAGATTAATAAAAATAAAATGTTCCTAATATCCTAATCTCCAACAATGATACTCAAAACTTAATGTATTTTATGTAAATAATTGTAAAGATCAACTAGATAAATGCACATAACATTCTTATAATATAGTCTAATGAATACGAGTATAGTTTATGTGAGGACTATGATTATTAGTAATAAATAATTTTTCTACTATTTAATCTAACAAAATAAATGATTGTAATAAAAGAAATAATTAATTGGACTAAAATTCCTAATCTACAATAGCGAACCAAAGCAATAAATAAGACAAAAATAATCGATTGATAAACAAGACCCAAATGTAGAATCCTCTTATAATATTTCTATGCTTAAATTTATCGTGATTTAATTATTAACCTATGTTCTTAGATTGGCAGAAATTTAAAAGTTATAGCCATATTCTTTCTTAAGAAATACAACTTCTATATTTAAGTTGATTGAATGAAATATCTTTCTAATTGAAATTCCCAAGAAGAATATGCTTAATAGCTTTAACTCTAACCTTTATGACTTAGGTGGTCCTATCTTTAGGATTTTATGCAACTCGAATTATTCATGCCATGGTCTATTCATACGTATGATTTCTCAATCCTTATATATAAAATCCAATATTGAACCAAAATACTAGTAACAATTCTAGTATGAAAAGCAATCATGAATAATTTACATGGTAGGTTAGGTCTTTCTTTAAATCAAATAATCAATCCAAACAAATAGTTATAGAGTTTGTCCTATTTAGATATATCTTAATTTAGTTTATAATAAGAAAAAAGAAACCAAAGACAACTAATAAAATAAAATTTAAATTTAAAAAAACTCATTCCCATAGATCTTGAAATTTTAATGTTCTTCACATAAATCTTAATGAATTTTTTTTCTTTGTCTCTATGAATTTGCTCTTTTCTTATCTTAAGATGCTATAATTCGGCTCCAACATAACTTCCATATGTTTCATTGCTTCCCCTTGGTCTTTTTATATTTGAAACTAAAAATTGAAAACACCATGAGCAATACGGGATCAACATAAATTTAGAGAAAACTAAAATTTTTTTAAAAATTACTGCCAGTATAGGTTACTGACACGAACTCGTGTTAGGGTCATATTCCTTAACCATGAACACAAATTAAACATAGATTCGTGTTTTAGACCTATATTTGGGCTCCTTATTCTAAAATGATATCAAAACTTGTCCAACTTGCCAAAATTATTTCCTTTTTCACTAGGGGATTAAAATAAAGCTAGAAAACATAAGCTATATTGAGTACCAAATCTTATAAAAATTATCCAAACACAAGCATATCACTCTTAGAATCATGCTAAGAATATAGTCTAATTAGGACTTATCAGTGATAAAGAAAGATTTCAACATCTAGGATTAGGCATAAAATGATGTGAAAATCATGAAGGAAAGACAAGTGAAACTTTAAAATGGTTGGATGATAAATAAGTAGACTTTCGTCATGTTTGTTTATCTAAAAGTCTTGTTGATTTGAGTTGTTCAATAGGTATCTATTTTAACTTCATATTAAAATTTGTCTATTTCTCTTGTACGAGTGACAACAAGTCATGACGAGAAAGCTCTATATATGAATTTTAAGAAGTGGATAATGCTTTGTAGGTATAAAATTCTTTGAAAAACTTAGGTTTCTAGATTATTTATTCATAAAGAGATCTTCATATGCATTTTGTTCAAGATAGTAGCATTATCTATCTTTCAATTAAGAACTCTTTTGATGTTGTGTTGGCACTTTAATTGCGACATTAAAAGAAATAATAGCCGGTGTAAAGGCTTTATGCTAGTGCTAAAAATTGTCTTCGGTATACACTAAAGTGTTGGAAAGTCTTTATTAAAGTTAAGACATCATCGAGATACCAAGTATTTCTGCTGAAATGTTGTAGATAAATGCTAGACTTGGAAATCTCAACATATTCTTTTAATTTTTGAGAAGAAGACTATAATTTAATAAGTTGTATTATAAACTTGACAATAAAAAAAGGCGATGATTTAGTAAAAATTAACAAGAGAAAGAGTAGCTTTTATAAAGAGAAATAATTTTGGTTGAGAATTACTTCAACCAACAATAAATAAAGAAAATTGATTTTTTTAAATAGTAGGAAAAGAATTAAAAGAAAAAAAATCGATACTTCCAAACTTTCTTAATTAATGCGCTTGAACTAAACAAAATCAAATATAAATGTTATATTTAAAATTGTATCTAATAGAACATAAATATAATATTTAAAAGGGAATGAATCTTATCATAAATAAATTTTCAAATAATAATGAATTTATTAAGAATTTAAAAAGCTTCGATCTTTTAAACAAAAGAAGAACTAAAATGAAAGGAAGATATAATATATTTACAAACTTTTTATGCTTTAGTCTTGTGGACATATTTTATTATTCACAAACTTCAGAAATTGCCATTTACATATATAGTAAGTCTTAAAGAACAACAGTTAATAAACACCGAATGCGCATGAGCTTTAGTAGCAAACATCACAACAATGAATCAGTAGCAGAATCATCATGCAAATCAAGTCCAGACTCCTTAATAGAGACTACTGCAATATAATGTGTAATAAGCCTCTAATGTTTGGCTTTCAATACCTACAACTCTTTGTAGCTATTTTGGAACTTTGCTTGCTATTCATGGCCTAATTCATTACTATTATTTCCTAAGAATGAAACAAATATTTTCCATATCCTCTATATTAGTATATTCCATTTCTAATCTCATTTCCTCCAAGGATGCCATTATTTTAATGATAGCCAAGAGGAGCAGGAGATTCCCTCAGCTCCTTCCCCTGATAGCGTATGTCCGAAGCAAAGTGATTGACATCTCTGTGATGAGCTTCGTCAGCTCTAACTACCTGAACAACATCTCGTAGAGTGGCGTTGGGGGCCAAGCGCCAGTAGTCAATGGCAATAGCAGGGGCAGGGACGTTTTCAATGTTGCCCTTGTCCATTTCCTTGAGGAATTCGGTGTAGGAGTGTATAGCTTCCTCCTCTAGATACCCCACCATCCTATGGGCGAACTTTGGCGATATGAGATACCCAAGAAAGTACGCATTGAAGAAGATGCCTTGCACTGCGAAAACAAGTGCACGTTCGTACCACCTTGGCTTCGCCACCTCCATGAATGTCATCAAATGCATACGCTCATTCTCAGCCTCCTCAAGCAGAGCTTTAATCCACCCGCCGCTGTGCTCGAACCGTCGCAGTGACTGGCAGTGCAGCAGCATCCCTCCCACCATCCCCGGCACCGCTGCCACTGTTTCTAGCATCATTGCCCGGCATCCATATCGCCTCTGTCCGTTTCCCGTCACAAAACACAAAACAATAAAGATCATACGTCTCCATTACAAAACTTGTGAAACCAACGAGCCCAATTCGAATAAGAAATGAAAGCGAAACAGGTCCAATCCATGGATGTTCTCACGAGTTATTAATAGACAGAATGAAATAATATTATTAGAGCATTGTGAACACAAATTTATTGCTACAATTAGCGCTGTATATACTATATACTGAAACAGAAATTGAAAGTCTCAAGTTAATTCAATAAAGAACAAATAAAAAGGACGTATATATGTACATATATACCTGAAAGAACAAGTCAGTGGGCCACCTAAGAGCTTTGACAGTCCAGAAAGCCATCTTATCCAAGAACGTCGTCGGAACGTGATGCTTCTTCAGGTCTATTGACAAGTCCGCCGCATACGTCTCCCATGGCTATCATTTTCAAGAAACCAAAGTTCCATAATATTAAAAACCAATTACTTTTACGTTAATAATAACAAAAAAAGATAGGAACGATTAATTTAGTAGTTTTATGAACATTAACTGAATATTGTAAAATATTGCGATAAGTATACCGTTGCTCCCTTAATCATCTTTGTTATAACTATTGATTTTGGCCAAATACTCCTAAACTAACTTACCCTAAAGCAACTCCATTTCCACTCCGTACCATCCTCCTTAGTTATCTTGCTAGTCTTTACGCCCCAGTAACTCACTATCCCCTTCTCCTCTTCCTTCTTCCCTCCGCCGGTCAGCGGCGTCGCCTTCTTGTCCTCCTCCTGCTCCTTCTCCGTCAGCGTCATAGTGCTAGCCTTGCGCACAGTGCCGAAAACCGGCGCCCTGATCCAGAAACCAGCTACGTCGGAGACAACCGCTCGTGTCGGAGTTCCACGAAGAAGGATTCTCGACGACGTTGATGCCTTGGAGGTAACCGTCGAGAAGTATCGTATTCCGACCACCGCCGCAACGGTACCTGACAGCCTTGTTGCACTAGATTTACAACCGATCATGATGTTCACGAATGTGAAATCAAGTATGACGGTTTTGGTACGTGTGTGTATATATATATATGCAGTTATGAATGGCGGTGGTTAGAGCTGACGACGTTGACTGCACGTAATGAACATGATCGTGGACCAGGCTGGAAGTGCTGAATGACGGTGTAACCCCTGAGAGAAGTGAAACGGGTATGGGGTTACTAGGACAATTGATAGGGCAGTTTTAGGAATTGTGAAAGAAGCTTCCAGAGAATTTGGAGTTTCCAACTTGGGGACCAAGTTTCAAATTAAATTAAGCAGACTTTTGTTTATTTATTTGCCAGTTGTAGTTGTAACGTGAAGAAGCTTATCTGGGCAATTTACGTATTCTGACTGCCAAGCGATAAAAGGTAAGTTTCTGAATTTCCATTTCTCTTGATTTCCTATTAAAAAAAAAAACTCCCCAATCTAGCCATTATTAATGTTCTTACCAAATACTTTTAACTTGATATAGATTATCCGAGCATAAAATCTGTTTTTTTTAATCTTGTAAATAATAAGTTATACACTTGTACACGGAACACGGATGCAAGGCTTTGAACGCACTTCAATTAGCGGTAATAAAATATATAAATAACATGAAGTCTTCATATAAATATTTATTATTTAAAAAACGAGATTAATTTGTAAGGATTTTTAATCAAATATGTGGGCCTATATGTATATAATTGTGTATAAAGACTATTATATAAAGTTGAGCCTAATTAATTAAAGTGGTCTAATATAATTATGGTATTTTTGGATTTTATGTATGTATCTATTTTAAATATGAGCTTTATATGTGTAGAGACTACGTTTATAAAATCTAATTTTATGATGGGTCAAACTAGAAATTAGATTAGAGTTTTACCCTTAAAAAAGTGGTTATGGTCCTCAAATTAAACGTACGTATAATTCCTTCTAACATTTCATCATTATAGAGAAAACAAAGAGTTAACTCTAAAAAGGTTACGTTTTAATTTGAAAAACAAACCGCAAAATTTCAGTGCAAATTTTACAATAAATTCAGGTATACTTCTATAACAGATCTAAGTACTCTTGATGATTTGACATTATTGTTTTGTAATTAATGATATTTTTCACCATTAGGGATTAAATTCTATCAAGTGGTATCAATACCTCTTTCATGTTAGATCACTGAGAATTTTTAATTATTTGTCTTCCATGTTGCCAATAGTATCGAACTTTTTTTTTTTATTTGGTAACTCTACATTGACGGTGGCGTGTGGTGATGCTGTTGATGGATATAAAGAAGCAAGAAACACATTAGGCATATACTTTTGTTAACTGTTCAATGCTTTGTGTGGATTCAGATTACGATTGGATGTTTTCAGAAGGCTGTTTTCAAAAGCTTTTCATCTTTATCCAATAACCAATAAAGGTTCTTTCTGTTTTTATTAATAAAGTCATGCTCTTTGTTATGTAACTACTAGATAAAGACCAGAAACAACCCTAAAGCTTTAGCATTTTGGAAAGTTTTAAATTTACACTTATTAGCATGCATGTTACAGATTAATATTGAGAAATGAGTTTGAGGTTCTAAAATTTTTAAAATTTCTAGTTTGATTTGTAAAATTTTAACCTAATTCTTAATTTGAGCTGACAGGATTGTTAGTGTCATAACATCAAGAAATTGGAGCTACAACACTTTCATACAATTTACGCAAATTTTGGGTATTTTAATTTCAGATTTTTCTAATTTAAAGAAATATATAGCATTTGTAATTAAATTAATTGAAGCAACATGTTGCCAAAGCAATCTCTCTTGTGAAAATTAATTTAATTTAAAAATATGTGTGTATGTTATTCATGCGAATATTGACTGGCCCAAAGAAAAGTTAATATTTGACCCAAATTGCATATACACTTGTGGTGGTAAATGTGTGGCAATTATTCAGTATAACTTGTGAACATTAAATCAATCCAAAGAAAGATTTATTGTTTGACATGCCTTATTGCCAGTTTTTGATCCCTACACCAAGGTACCACTTACAAATTAGTATTTCTGTCTAAAGACTAAACATTAATGTTGTGCTAAATATCTTGTGATGGGGCCCTACCATTATCTGTATATAATTAATTTGGCATATTATAGTGTTGTATATGTGAGCAATTAGATTTTGTTTGTTTTGTTCTCTTTTCAGTTCCTGGTTGTACTGCAAATATCTATGCTAGTATTAATTGAATTCTTATACTTAATGGCACCAATTTTAAGTCATGGAAGGAGAACGGTTTGATAGTTCTCGGAGTCATAGACTTAAATCTTGCTTTACGAGTCGATCAACCTGATCCACTTATTAGTGAGAGTACCTCTGATCAAAAGAGGCAGATCAAAAAGTGGGAAAAGTCGAATCGTATGAGCTTGATGATCATGAAACATGCCATTCCAAAAGCTTTTTGGGGCACTATGTCCGATTAGATTACTATAGTTAAGGGTTTCCTTGAGAATCTTGAGAAAAGATTTGCCAAAAATGAAAAGGCTGAAACAAGTACACTTTTGGCAAAGCTTATCTTAATGAGGTATGTAGGAAAAGGAAACATAAGAGAGTACATTATGGAAATATCTCACATCGCTTCAAAATTGAAAGCACTTAAGTTGGAATTATCCAGAGACTTACTAGTGCTTTTGGTTTTGATATCTCTTCCGGCGTTGTACAATTAATTCAAGGTGTACTACAACTGTCAAAAGGAGACATGGTCTCTTAATAAGCTCATCTCACATTGTGTTCAAAAAGAGGAAAGGTTGAAGCATGATAAGGTAGAAAGTGCTCACTTGGTCACAACATCTAAGGACAAAAGGAACAAAAGAAAGAAAACTAAGGAAGTTGCGGTTTCGGCAACACAAAAGAAACAACAAAAGGAAGAAAATCCAAATGGTAGTTACTTCTGTGGAGCTAAAGGTCATGTAAAGAAGCAATGTGACAATTATCATGCATGGCGTGTAAAGAAAGGTATGCTTCTTATTTTGGTTTGTTCTGAGGTTAATGTGACTTCGATACCTAGAAACACATGGGGTTAGATTCTGGTGGAATAACTCACATCAGTGTATCTATACAGGGTTGCTTGAGTTGTCAAAAACCAAGTGATGGTGAAAGATACATCTATGTAGGTGATGGCAAGCCGGTAGAAGTCAAAGCAATAGGGACTTTTAGATTATTATTAAGAACTGGATTTTATTTGGATTTAGTTAAGACTTTCATTGTACCACCTTTTAGACGGAATTCGATTTCTATTTCTGCTTTGGACAAATCTAGTTATTATTCTTCATTAGAAATGGAATATTTAATCTCTTTCAAAATTCAAATTTAGTTGGTGTCGATTTTATCAGGTTACAATCATCTATATATGCTTGACACTAATGCTTCATTTAATGAAGCCTTGCATGTGAGTACACGAAGTTTAAAATGCAAATTAATCGGTAAGAATTCTGCCTCATTATGGCACAAGAGATTAGGTCACATCTCTTAAAGGAGAATTAAGAGACTTGTATCTAAAGGAATTCTTGATCCCCTTTATTTGATAGATTTTAATACTTGTGTTAATTGCATTATGGGGAAACAAACAAATGTCAAGAGATTGGGTGCCAATAGGGCTTCAGACATCTTAGAACTTATCCATATAGATATTTGTAGGCTATTCCCTATGATGTTTTGGAATGGTCAACCATATTTTATAGTATTCATAGACGACTTCTCTTGATGTAACTACCTTTATCTCATCCATAACAAATCACAGTCTTTGGACGTGTTTAAAAACTTTAAGGCTGAACTTGAGACTCAATAAAAGGATTAAAAGCGTCAGATCTGACCGTGGTGGTGAGTACTACGATAAATATGACGGATTAGGTAAACAATGTCTAGGACCGTTTGCTAAATTCCTAGAGGAATGTGGTATCATCCTATAGTACACTATGTTGGGTTCGCTTAGCATGAATGATGTCGCTAAAAGATGAAACAGAATGCTTAAGGATATGGTGAGGAGTATGATTAGTCATTCTACCTTGCCAGAATCACTCTGAGGAGAAGCACTAAAGACTGCAACATATATACTCAACAAAGTTCCAACTAAAGCAGCTGATAAAACCCTTATGGGCTTTGGATGGGAAAGAAGCCTAGTTTAAAGTACTTGCACATTTGAGGATGTCCAGCTGAGGTAAGGCCTTATAAGCCAAATGAAAAGAAACTGGACTCTAGGACTATCAGCTCTTACTTTATTGGATATTCTGAAAGATCCAGGGGTTACAAGTTTTATGATCCCATTACTAAGGCAATTTTTGAGATGGGAAATGCCTAATTTTATGAGGATGTTGAGTTTGTAGGGGGAGAAAGGATTAAAGACTTTGTTTTTGAAGAGGAACACGTTGAAATTCCTCTAATTGCTGTTGACAATGATTAGGGTCAAGTTTCCATTGTTGACATTGTTCAAGAAGCAATTCTGGATCATGACAATATCATGGAAACTCCTCCTGATGTTCAACTTATTCCAGAAGAATAAGCTCTACAACCTCAAGACCCTATGTTATTAAGGAAATCCACTAGAGAGAGGAGAAGTGCAATTCCAAATGATTATATTGTATTTCTTCACGAACGTGAAGTTGACATTGGTATGGTGGAAGATGATTCAATCAACTTCCATCAAGACATGGAAAGTTCTAACTCTCAAAAATGGATTGACGCCATGAATGAAAAGATAAAAGTTCATGAATGACAATGATGATTGGGACCTTATACTATTACCTAAAGGTACGAAACCTATTGGTTGCAAATAGTTATTTAAGACCAAGAATGATTCGAAAGGCAATGTAGAAAGGTACAAAGCTCGTCTTATCACAAAGGGCTTTACACAGAAAGAAGGCCTTGATTATAAAGAAACTTTCTTTCTAATTTCTTTGAAAGACTTTTTCAGGATAAGAATGACGTTAGTGACATATTTTGATCTTGAGTTACATTAGATGGATGTTAAAACAATGTTTCTCAATGGTGACATTGATGAGACAATTTATATGATGCAGCCAGAAAACTTTATGTCAGGAGATGTAAAGCAAATAGTTTGCAAACTAAAGAAATCCATCTATAGACTCAAGTAGGCATCTCGTCAATGGTATTACAAATTTCACCAAGTTGTCATCTAGTTCGGTTTTGAGATGAACTTAGCTAATGATTGTATATACCATAATCTCAGTGGGAATAAGTACATTTTTATCATTTTATATGTCGATGACATATTGCTTGCCACTAATGATATAGGCTTATTGCACAAAACCAAGAGATTTCTGTCAAAGAAATTTGAAATGAAAGATTTTGGTAATGTCTCTTTTGTTTTAGGGATTCAGATACATTAGGAACGCTCTTAAGGTATTCTTGAATTATCACAAAAGAGTTATATTGAAAAAGTACTTAAAAGGTTTGGCTTGCAGGATTGTAAACCAGCTGATACCCCTGTGTCTAAGGGAGATAAGTTCAGTTTAAGTCAATGCCCTAAGAATGACTTTAAAGCTAAGGAAATGCAGAAGATTCCTTATGCTTCGGCTATAGGAAGTCTAATGTATTTTCAGGTTTGTACACATTCGAATATTATGTACATTATAGGAATGCTAGGGAGATATTTAAGTAATCCAGGATTGGATCACTAGCAAGTAGTCAAACAAGTCATTCAGTACCTACATAGAATGAAAGATTATATGCTCACATGTAGAAAATCAGATAAGTTGGATATCATTGGTTATTTTGATTTTGATTTTACTAGATGCCAAGATAGTAAGAGATCCCCTTCAGGTTATATCTACCTGTTTATTAGAGGAGCTATTTCTCGGAAGAGTGCTAAGCAGACACTTGTAGCTTCTTCCACCATGGTAGCGGAGTTTATAGCATGTTATAAGGCATCCAACCACGAGATATGGCTGCAAAACTTTGTCATGGGGCTACGCATTGTGGACTTTATTAAAAAACCACTTAAGTTATTTTGTGACAATAACTTCGCAGTGCTATATTCTAATAACAATAGGAGCTCGACAAAGTCGAAGCACATTGACATCAAGTTCCTAATTGATAAAGAGAGAGTTCAGAGTGGATAGCTGTCTATACAACATATTGGATCAAACTCCATAATTGTAGATTCGCTTACTGAAGGAGCGCCACCCAAGTTATTTCATGAGGACACTGCTCACATGGGTGTTGCATCTTTTTAGGATATATATTTTCAGTAGGAGTTTGTATTGTAGATGCTTTTCATATTAGACATTCTTCACTGTCATTTTGGATACAGTTTTTAGTTAATTTTTTCAAGGTTATTTTCAGCTTTAAGATATTCAGTTAATTTTGTCTCCAAACTTATTTAAGATTGATCTCACTAAAGCATAAGGTTGGACCAGATGGGAATAAGCTTGCTAAGATCACGTTGCTTATAATTTCCATACTACACATCCATGCTTGATCCATGTCATTTGGTTATATTAGCATATATGACCATTGATGGGTTTAGTTACGTTAAATGTAGCGAAAGTCGCTTTGATCCTATATTGGTATGATTGATGGACCGAATTGTTTAGGAATGGATACAATAATGATAGCAAAATTATGAGTCCTCATAAGGTTAATACATAATTTTAAGGTAACACATATAGCCCAAGTGGGAGATTGTAAGGATTTTTAATCAAACATGTGGGCTTATATATGTATAATGGTGTATAAAGGCTATCATATAAAGTTGAGCCCAATTAATTAAAATGGTCTAATATGTTTATGGTATTTTGGCTTTATTAATCTATTTTAAGTGTGTGCTTTATATGTGTAGAGACCAGGTTCATAATTTTTAGTTTTATGATGGGCCAAACTAGAAATTTGATTAGGGTTTTACCCTAATAAAAGTGGTTATGGTCCTCAAATTAAACGTATCCACAATTCCTTCTAACATTCCATCATCAAAGAGAAAACAGAGAGTTAGGGAAAAACTCTGAAAAGGCTACGTTCTAATTTAGAAAACAAACTGCAAGACTTTAGTGCAGATTTCAAAATGGATTCAAGTATGCTTCCGCAACAGATATAAGTACTATTGATGATTTGACGTGATTATTTTGTGATTGGTGACAATTTTTACCATTAGGGATTAAATTCTATCACAATTTACTAGATATTATTTTTTCTAACTTTATTTGTTTATCTGTCGATGAATAAATATTATAAAATATTTCAACATTTAGTTTTATAAGTTTATTAAGAAAGTTTATAAAGAAGACTAATAGTTTCGTTTTAGCCTACAACATCATTCTTAGTCTCGAATGTTTGAGCCTGGCCTCAAATCTTGAAATTTTCATATTTATCAAAATTATATTATATTATGTGACATCTATTGTAATCTGTGTTAGTTAATTTCGAGAATCTTACAGTTGACTATTATAAATTCATATATCTTTTCTTAACAAGTATGGAATCAGCAAAGGATGTACTCTTTGTAACCTCAATCGAAGTTAGATTATGTAAATCTTCCAATAATAATTGAGAACATACAATAATAACTATAAACTTTGGTGTAACTCTCAAGTCTAGACTTTCGCTAGTAAAAACTCACAAAATTAACTTCAAACCATCTCAAAGCATACAATAGGCTAAATCTATGCAAGATGAAGCCTATTATTAGATCCTTAAGTCCAAGTTATAGAACTGTGCAAGTGTTGGCCAACCTCGACTAATGCTTGTCACTTAAATTAACGAAACGAGGTAAAGATCTATGAGTACTCAAGATAAAATAGGCTTTATCAACAAAAGATCAAGAGTAGACGAGAGTTAGGATACAATAGTGCTCATTGGCATGAATCTTCGATGAGAGACAAGATTCGATGCGAGACCAAAGATGATGGCACAACAATATCCTGAGGATGTGCAAAGACACTTAACTTTTTTTTTTAATTTTAAGGCATGTAAACTTGCAAGGTTATTACAAGATGGCTCAGGTTATTGTTAGCTTAGGGCATAGAGTAGTGAGATTGCATTATCAATGTATTTGGATGGACCATGTATAAAGATAGCTCGAGATGGCTAAACCAAAGGCTTATCAAGACACTAGGTCTACATTCAAAGTTATGCTAACACATGGAAAGAACATGCATGTAGTAGTCTAAGAAAGTGAAAGCACTACCAAACAAAGTGGGAGCACTTCTTCAAGTAGTGAGAAAGTGAGTTGGATGATCTGGCAACAGATTGACATCTTCTAAACACTTATCTAATCATGTGCAAAAGAAGAGTTAGTGGCCAAAAATGGATAACTCCCCACTAACTTGGTGGAGTTAGTGAAAGAAGTGGCAACATTCTACTAATTTGGTGGGTCAGTGGGGAAAGTGAGTAGTTTTAGCTTGCTTAGTCCATAACTTTTTGTAAATCTAAATAAAGGCATTATTTGTAGTTTATTTAAGATAACTTGGTGTACATTTAATCATTCATAAGAGAGTTGAGAGTTTTGAAGGAAACTTTTTGTTGAGAGTTTTGAAGGAAACTTTTTGTTGAGAGTTTCAAGGAGAGAGTTCTTTAAGTGGTACTATTATAAAGTGCTTTGAGGAGAAAGTCATTTTTGTTTCTTTTTATTGTATATTTGTATCTTTTATGAATAAATCAGTAAAAAGTTGTCTTTGTCATTTCTATCTTATTTATCCATTTGCTTGTTTTTGCAAAACACTTGTGTATTAAGAGTGTTATTGAAATACTTGAACATGAGTGGCATGAGAAGTTTAGAAATTAATAAACTTATTCATCAAAAATCATAAGTGAAGGTTGAGTTGAGCTTTGAGACTTAAACTTAATTATCGAATGAGGACTTAGGCAAATTTACTCCAATTTTGTATCATTTGAAAAATTCTCTGTGACACTTACAGTAATGAATTGATGAGGAGGGAAACATTTACAAATTAAAACAACATTTTAGCCCAATCTACTATATACCATCGCAAATCAACATTGTTTGATGTGTCATAAGAGTAAAACTAAGAGCATACTTATATCAATTTAGATATCCCTTTCACTAAAGATATATCTTTGGTTCCTTTACCATTTAAATTTAAGTTATTGTCCCTAGAGGCCTATAATAGAATGATATAAAAATGTGACAGTATGATACATTCAAGAAAAATGTTACATTTGCATAGGGCAATAAATGCAATCAAAAATTGGGCTTTTTTGTACACTTTGATAGGGCCTAATAAAGATTAGTACTAGATGCTTCTAACAGGCTTAATGAAGTTTAGAAAATTAAAGAATTGATATGAGACTCACTTTATGAGAAATTGATGTAAGCCTCTTGACTCAATAACTCTATTTAAAGTAATCAAAAGTCAAACGAGATCTTTCAAGAATATATATAAAGATTGATTTTTGAAGTCACACAAATACCTAACTGCAACATTTTTATCATAGTTATTGCTTTCAAGAAAAGGTTAAAAAAGCACCAACCCCTTTGTGAATCTTTGCTTACGCACCAACCCCTTTGTGAATCTTTGCTTACGGATATAAACCATATATTTGAAAAGGCTAAAGAGAATAAACAAAGATACATTGACCTAAAAGAGGCTAAATTATATTAGAGCATCTAAAGAGATCTTTAAAATAAAAACTGCTAAGATATTCTATTCTATTTTTGACATTTTTTGTATCCTGATATATTTGGTATACCTTTTGAAATAAGAAAGTTGATTTGGTATAGGATTATACTATCATAGAATATATAGAATTATGGAAGTTAAGATATTTGTGGAAGGAAGGAATCCTAAAGAATAAAGAATCCTAAAGGATGAAGGACTCGTGGTACATCATTAAGCAATCCATGGTGTGATAATGTCGTTGATTTTTGGCGACTATGCTTGGACGTTTTGACAGATCAATTACAAAGTTCTATAATAGATTTTTGTTTAAAGAATCTCCATGATTATGTTTTAATGTTGTTCCACATATAAGAGGAAGTCCACTTAAGGTTACATTTTTATGTTTACAGATGGTACAATGTCGTAAAAGAGTGTCAAGTAGACACAGGTGACTTCTTCGACCATACATACATAGTGTACGCTATGGGGCTACTTTACAGATGGTTTGACTTAGAAACTTGATTTTTGAGTTATCTGTGGTTGATTTAGCAGCTAGACCCATTCGGTTATACTGTGATAATCCTACTGCTATGTTGTTTAGTAACAACAAAGAATATCACATGGTCTTAGCATTTGGAGGTCAATTATTTGACCATAAAAGAGTTGATATGAAAAGGTGACATTAAGGTTTGGAGCATTTAAGGACTCAAGAAATGTTAGTCGATCCTTTAAGTAAAGGACTTCGCTCATTTATGTTTGGAAGACAAGTATACAGTATGGATGCTTTGAAGTCTTTAGACATTGTTAGTTAGGGGATCATTATGTTTGCTCCATGTACATTTGTACATTTATACATTTGATGTATTATGACAGTATAATGGTTCATCAATAAAGATAATCATTGTTTATCCTCAGCAATACATGTTATCATACATTGTCATAATATATGTGAAATTCTTAATATTTGTGTCAATCTTAAGCATTTAAAGGTCATTAGGCATACATATAAACTGATCTTAAGCCTATGTCATTTAGATGCATACAATTTTATATAGATATCCATGAATTATGACATGACATAGGGGGATATAAGTTTTCAATCTCATAAAGGTTCTCTAATGTAGTTTAGCATTCAATTGGAGAACATAAACGTTTTCTCTGATGTAGTTTAGCATTTGGTGAGAGGAAACAAGTTTTCTCTAATATTGTTTAATATTCGGTGAGAGAAAACAGAATTTCTCTAATGCAGTTTAGCGTAAAGTTTAGAAAAATCGAGACCTACAAATGAAGATGATATAATTTAGATCATACAGATATCATCTTAGTTTGCCACACTCTATTTTTCCATTCATGTTAATGATGTATTAGATATGCGTGATTGTATTAGATCTGTGTCACACATGACACATTTATTTGATACTGTTCGGTATCGAAAGTCTTGTAGGACCAAATGATAGGCTTTCGTTATCTTTGGAGACTTTCGTTATCTTTGGATCAAATGTTTGGTTTTTAAACCTAGTAGACTAATACATTAGCGTAGCTTAACCGAGTCTTTAAAATGTTTGAAACTTGAGTTAATACCGCAATTAAGTATTATTCAAGGGGGACAATGTTGAATAGTTTTTACTTTTCCCATAAAGTTGGACAACATTTTATTGCATTTTCAGTTTTTCAATAACTTATCAGTTAAGTAACGTAATTTGATCCAGATAAAGATAATAAAATAACCCAATAAATGATCTAAATCAATGAGTCTAAGTTCGGGTGAAAAATAGATCCTGGTCAGTGTGGATCGGACTCATATTAGGCCTGTGATGGGAAGGCCCGATATGGATGCTATATATAAAGATTAAGGTCTCCTATAGTTTGCTCATATCATTCATAAGCATAAGTGTAACATCCCCTCACTTATGGAAAAGGGTAAATTGGTCTTTTTGAATGGGTTAGCATAATTGGAAGTGTTTCTGAC
>JAOQML010000005.1:10653527-10665118 GCA_027568935.1 Erythroxylum urbanii
CAGCTAGATGCAACAAAACCTTGAGGTCTTGGGTTCGAGTCGTGGACTCACCCTTGACCAAAGAGGACAATACTGAGAAAGGTTGGATGCCGCGGTATGTCCCGCAAACACACGCCGCCGACCTAAGGGCGGGTGTGGGGTCCAACACAAGGAGCTACGCAATTTCATTTGGACCTAAAGCTTTTTAGCATGCATGTTTTTCTTTACAATCCAAGGAATTAAAGAAACATTTCATATACCTAAGGCTTTTAGACCTACAGGATCTTCTTTATGAGACTTAATTCCCTTAAGACCAATAAGTCGTGTTTTATTGAAAAAAATACATTTATTTTTTATAATTTATTGGTAATATGTTGAAGGTAAATTTTAGTCCCCAATGCTTACCCCAAAAACTAATTTAGACCCCAATATTTAGAAATATTAAAAAAGACTTTAATGTTTCAAAATCATCTTAATTAAACCCTCAATTTAATAAACTTTTAAACCTATCAAGGTATTATCAATTGTCACATCATCATTGACATGATTTTTTAATTAATTTTTCACTTTATATAAGACCCATAACGCCACGTGGAACCTATATAACATTAGTGGGCCTCACTTCCAAAATAAATTCTTTTCTCTTTTCTTTTTTCATCTTTCCCATGAGATTTCCTTTACAAATTATTTCTAAATCAATTCCACTTTAAATGCCATAACTCTTTTTGCTTTTATTAAAGCCCCCAAAAGAAGTAAAAACTTGCTAAAGTAGGTAAACGTAATTACAACTCCTAGAAGAAGAAAGAATGTTTAACAATAGCAACATCATTTTTAAGATCTAAGTAAAACTTCCACAGAAGAAGGTCAAGATCAAAAAGATGATTTACCAGTAACAGAACGAGCATGAGATTCGACACATATATGTTTATGAGTTCTATATTATAACATATTGTTGGACATTTTTTTCCTTTCCCATAAAGTTGAACAATATTTAATTGTAATTTTAGTTTTTACAATTATTTATCAAAAAAATTTTGGAATTTTTTCAGGCTTTTTTCAATTTTTTCTTTTTTTCCAATTTTTCAGGCTTTTTTCAAATTTTTCAGATTTTTTTCTGACTTTTTTCGAATAGCAATAGAAGATAGAACAAAGAGGAGAAGAAACCCTAAGTCGAAATTTTTCACACCCTAGGTTTGGTTGAAGTCAATGGGTTTGAAGGAGTAAAATTAATTGAAGCTGACGAACAAACTCTAATTTTGCTTTGAAGTAAATAAGAATTTACCTCACACCAATACTGGTCCAAGTAGATCTCATAGGGTGACAATAGCGCCAAGATGAAATTTCTACCCTTGAATTTGAAGGAGTACTTATTGGTGTACCCATCATGCTCTACATGCCTATCAAATTGCCATGGTCTCCCTAACAACAAATGACCTGCCTGCATAAGTACCACATCACAAAGTACCTCATCCTTATATCTACTCACTAACACTTGCTTTGTCACTTTCACCTTACCACTGTCATTAAACCATTGTGACTCGTATGGCTCAGGATGCTTCATACATGTTAACCCCAATTTAGTTACTATAGTCATACTAGCTACATTTGCACAACTACCCCATCTATGATTAGATTACAAACTTTTCCTCCTACTAAACACCTCGAATGAAATAAGTTTTCTCTCTAATCTAAAGCCTTCTCCTTTACCCGAGCAGTCAAAACCCTCCTAACAATAAGTGTTTCTCCTATGGCAGCCCTCTCCATGTAATCATCATCACTATCATTTTCATCACATGGCAAGGGATCATATTCACTATCATCCTCAGACTCAACTATCCCATTATCCCTCATGTACATGACTTTCTTATAAGGGCATTGGGATGCAATATGACCCAAACCCAAACATTTAAAGCATTTTACACTAGGATGTTTACTAAAAGATGCTTGGGTGTTAGGTGTACCTTTTGTTTCAACCCCTACATTCAGCCTCCTTAGAGTCTCCTTAAAGTTGACACCTTTTTCATTCGGTCTCTCCTCCCTTTTGGCCCATTTCGAGTTCCTGTTATGGATAGAACTCGTTCCACCGCTTGCTGTCACTCTAGCCTTAACTTGCCTCTCCACTTTCATGGCCATATTCACCATGTCTTCAATCTCCACATAGTGTTGCAACTCTACCACATTGGCTATCTCCCAGTTTAACCCACTCAAGAAATGTGCCATGGTAGCCTCTGGGTCCTCCTTAATATTAGCTCGGTTCATAACTATCTCCATCTCCTTGTGGTAGTCCTCTACTGACTTAGACCCTTGTGTGAGTCCTTGGAGCTTTTGATGCATCTCCCAGTAATAATATGAAGGAGCAAACCGCTTCCTCATGCACGCCTTCATTGCTTCCCAAGTAGTGATGGGGTACTCTCCATTCCTCCTTCGAGACGTCACCAACTGATCCCACCATATTAATGTATAGTCAGTGAACTCAACAGTAGCAAGCTTTACCTTTTTTTCCTCTGAGAAGTTGTGGCACTCAAAAATCAAGTCCACTTTTCGCTCCAATTCCAAGTAAGCCTCAGCATCATTCCTACCCTTGAAGGATGGAATTTGCATCTTGATAGATTTGAGGTCTCCATCTCGCCTGTTGACCGATTCTCGTCTCCTAGCCCTCCTAGGCATACGCTCCCCATACTCCTCCTCCTCCTTATCGAATTCTTTTTCCTCAACCTCATACCGTGGTGGTGGCGGTCCACCAAAAGGATGTGCTTACTGTCAAAACGCGGCATGCCTAGCTGGAGCTTCCCCACGTCCTCCACGCCTGAGCTCCGCAATCTGCTGACCTTGCCTCTCCATTTTCTCCCTCATTTCGCTAAAGGTCAGATTGAGCCTCTCGAACTGTTGTTGAATGGCTCTCAAGGTGAAAGCATTCACCTCTCTAATTTGGCTCTTGTCATGTTCTCCTCCTTCCTAAGACATTGTGTAGACTAATTTCTTCCTGCAAAAAAAATGTTAGCAATAAACAGCCTCACAACACTCCCTCATGTGTTTCACTCAAGTCAAAGTCACTCCCCTCGTGTTTTTACAAGTCACGGCTTTTTGCCCTCAATTGCACTCATGCACTCTTACCTCTTACTACTCAATTTCCTCTTAAATTCAAGTAACAAGTTGGAACCAAGTTTCTACCAATCAACAATCCCAAAGAAGTAGAGTGTATGTTCAAACAAATTGTAATATAAATCCAACGATTATGCCACTAGGTGCCCAATTACAGCTCCTAACGAGTAAGTAATTCACACAAGAATTAACAAGGAAAGAATTCAATTCGAACGATCAAGCAATGTAATTGAAAAAAAATCAATCAATAGGCTTCTTTTTTCAGATTTTTCAGATTTTTTCACTCTTTTTTCAGATTTTTTTGGATTTTCATACTTTTTTGGATTTTTTCAAACTTTTCTTTTTTTCTTTTTTAGATTTTTTAGACTTTTTTGGTATTTTTCATATTTTTTCGGACTTTTTTTTCGAATACCAATAAAAGATAAAACAAGGAGGAGAAGAAACCCTAAGTTGAAATTTTTCACACCTTAGGTTTGGTTGAAGGCGATGAGTTTGAAGGAGTAAAATTAAATAAAGGTGACGAACAAATCCTAATTTTGCTTTGAAGTAAAGAAGAATTTACCTCACACCAATGCTCTGATACCAATTGATGCACGTACAGAGGTGATTCAATGAAGGGTTGTCCAAAAATTCTCAAAAGTTAAGGATGATGGCATCAAATTGATGGGTTTGTGGATGTTTGGAAGTTTCGGCAAGGAAGGACAAGGAAGAACAAAATTCGAAATTCAACAAAATAAGAGGATATGCAAGGTTCAATCCCTACTAGACCTCACAAATATGTGATTCAAGCAACCTAGGTGATCGGAACTAAATCCAAGAAGGTTGAATCAAACAAATACGCCACAATTTGGGAAAAATTGATAAGTGAATTATTGATTCGTGTTAAAACAAGAACTAGAGGAATAAACCTCACTATGGCTGACAACTCAATCAAAAGATAATAGTTCATCCTACAATAACCCTAATGAACCTATTTATACCTAGGTTTAATAATAAGTACTCAAGCTTTAATATGGGTTAGCCCAAAACAAAAAATGATGTCTTAAAATAATTAAAAGGTCTAATGCATGGGCTTAATAGTCCAAGTCTTCAAGTCTTCACGTCCCAACGGTATCCAGTCCAAGGATTTGAGTTAGAAGGATCAATTTGGGTTGGGATCCATAAAGCTCTCCTTCCATAGGCTTGGACTGTTCCATCCTCTCCAAAAGATAGCCCACATGCGCATGGAGAACCTCCTTAAGTCTCTTGGCCTTAGCTCCGATCATGGGCCCAACTGGCATAGCTAGCTCTTCTCCCTTGCCTCTATCATTTATGCTAACTCCATGGCGATTCATGCTCCTGTTCACATCAAGTTCAGTGTCCAGTAATGCACAATAGTCACTCTACTGAGATTTTTCTTTTACGAAAGTCTCAAATGAAATTTTCAGAGAATATCTTCGGCACAAGTATGTGACAATGAGACTGTGCATTAGAGTTTTTTGCATTTATTGATGTTACATTATCACATATCATATGCCCATCAAGAATGTGAGGATGAGATAAAGTTGTATCCCTTATGTTTGTGGACTTTTTGAGTGCTGATGAGACCGTAGTTACCAAAGTATCCTTTCAAGTCAGTATTTTCAATTATTTTGCTTGCATGTAAGGGGATGTCTCTAGTTTTATGTTTGTTTATTCTACCCAAAGGTGTTAGCCTTACATAACATTTTGAGATGTACATAAAGGCATTAGATAGAGGAAAGTTATTGCTCAAATGTTCTATTCGTCCAAAGGTGGTAATGCCAATCTGATCGCTTTTATGTGGAGATCTAATTGCATATATTAAGTATTCAGTCCAAAGGTGCTTCATAATATGTGTGATTGGATTTTCAGTAAAGATAATATTTAATGGCTTTGAGAATTGCTGTTATCCTACGTTTTTGCTGATTTAAACATTATCATTTTACAATCACCTTTTCGGTCAATAAAATCAATGTCACCATTAAAACCCTGACTGGTTTCAATACAAAGAAATGGACAAAGGTTGTATTGAATGCTATGGAGATGGCTGAGGTTGATATGGCCATACGAAAGGATAGGCCATTTCCACCTACATCCATGAGCTCGAAAGCTCATAAAGTAACCTACAGAGCATTGTATCGGTCTAACAAATCATATCTTATGACTATTAAGAAACCCATATCTAACCATTTGCCTAGTGGACTTACAGACACAGATATAATGAAGTAATTTCTTGGTAATGTCTCCCAGAGGTATGCAGTCTCACCTAATATTGAGATAAGGGTCTTGATGAAAGAATTATTCTCTGTGAGGTATAAGGGAGAAGAGGGAGTAAAGGAGTACATATCAAGAATGATTCATCTTCAAAGTAGACTGAAGATGTTAATCATTCCTCTTCATGATGTCTTCATAGTTCACCAGACTCTGAATACACTCCCCTCAGAGTTTAGTAATCTAGTGAAGACATATTATTCACAAGATGAGGAATGAGACCTCAATGCTTTAATTGCCCATTGCGTTGCTGAGGAGGAGAAACTTAAGCTTGCTACTCTTACAGCCCTCGAAGCAACTAAAGGCAAGGTAAAGATTAAGCCCACTAAGATCAAAGGTAGAAAGACTAAATCTTCTCCATATACTAATGCTGGTCAATCCAGTGCTAGTAAAGGTCCACATTATATAAAGAAGTTAACAATATGAGGTTTATAGAGAAAGATTGTGACTATCAGACAACTCCTTAACTTATCAATTTATGATATGATTTGCGATAGTCACATTAAGTACTTGGTGACTATATAGTGGAGCATCTGATCAAAGGTGCTTCCACAATACAAGGATTCATATCCAGGATAAAGCCAAATAAAGGGAAGGAGGAACTGATGGTTCACAACAATGAAAAAGTGAAAGTAATATCTATAAGGAATGTATGTATTGAACCTTGCTGCAAGGTTTATTTTGGTTTCTACACGACACATTTTATATGTGATCTTTGGATCAAGTTTGGACAAAGAAGGTTGACTTTTTGTATCTAATGCTTCTGTTGTACAGTTTTGTTTAATGCAAAACATAATGGTACAACTCTCTTGTCATACGGTTTGTGTAGAATGTGTCTTATCCCGAATTAGATATATACTTCTTCGTATCTTACTAAACAAGTCATGAAATGAAGGACCTTGATGAATGAAAAGTCATACATGGAGTGGTATAAAAGTTTAAGCCATATTTCTAGAGCTAGGGTTGAGAGATTGAATCAGGAAAGCATTCCCTCAATTCTAGATTATAATGATCTGGAAACATGTGTTGACTATTATAGGGGTACGTTGACTAATAAGGAAGAATAGTCAACTCGTGTTTTTGACTTATTGAGTCTGATACATACGGATGTCAAAACACCTTATACAATTACATTGTGTGATTCTAAATATATTCTGACTTTTTTTTATGAATATTCCCATTATAGTTACATATTCTTGCTTAAAGATTAAAGGTTGAGAACCAATTGGGAAAATCCATTCAGAATGTCAAATTTAACCGTGTAGGAGAGTATCATGGAAAACATGGTATTTTAGGACTTCAAAAGGTTCGTTTACTAGATATACGGAATCAGTTGAGATAATGACTTGATTCACTATACCAGGTAGTCTTGAGCAAAATGGTGTATTGTCAAAAGGCATAACCGCACCCTAATGGACTTAAAAAAGTCAATGTAAAACAAGACTAATCAACCTGATTATCTAAAAGTATGAAAACCTAGCCTTGCACACTTTAGTATATGAGGCTGCCCTATTAAGGTTGTATAATCCTTATCAATAAAAATTGCATGCTCATTGTTAGTTAGTAAGATATCCTGACCACTTTAAAGGCTACAGATCTTACTGTAGAGAAGGAGGGACAAGAATAGTGGAATCACTAACAGCTAATTTTTTGGAATATGATGTCTAAGATGATGGTGGGCGTTTTGACCCTTCGGATGATAACAGGGTGGATACTATAGTTATTTATGAACCTTCCACTCATACAGTTAGATCCAGTAGATCTACGTCTTCGTACTATACCTGTACAGGAACACGAATCCATACCTGTATACACAGAGGTTCCTGGGGGTACAAGATCTAATGTAGTCATGAAATTTCACCAAAGTGAGATGACTTGCTATCCCATTTGATTATATAGTCCATATGAATCCAGTTACTTTTACAAAAGTCTAAACCCAGTGCAGAATTGTGGTGGGTTGTAGTGATCGATGAGATATAAGCCATGAAGCGTAGTAAGGTCTGGGAGTTAGTTGATTTTATAGCAGAACTATGAAACTATCGGTTATAAATGAAGTTTTAAGACCTCAAGGGTTTCATGATAAAGTTCAATAGTTTATAGGCTTGCTCTGTTGCCTGATGGTTCACTCAGGGAGAAATGTTAACTTTAATGTTATTTTTCTCTCGTATCCTCATAGGATACATTTTGACTAATTAAGGAAATTATAGCTCATGATGATATAGAATTACATCAGATGGTTGTCAAAACTGTTTTCCTGAATAAAGACCTTTATAAAGTGGTCTATATGATATAACCTGAAGGATTTCAGGATCCAGATAGAACTGACATGGTTTGCATATTAAGCATATCAATATATGGTTTACATCAAACCTCTCGAAAGTGATACCTTACAGATGATGCGGTTATTACCTCTTTCAGCTTTATGGAAAATAAAGTTAAAAAGATGCTTGTACTATGAGGTCAGGGGGAGCAAAGTTATCTTCATATTATTTCTTGTACTATCGATGATATATATTGCTCTCATCAAATTACTTGACCATGTTGTATAAAGTTAAACAACGTTTGGTCGAAAACTTTGACATAAAGAACTTTAGTGTAGCATCTTTTATCCTAGGTATTCAGATTCACCGGGACATATCTTAACACTCTTTATACCTCTCATAGAGTGCATACATTGAGTATGTGTTACAAAGATTTAATACGGTTAACAATAAACCTATCGTAGCACCTATCTCTTATAGTGAGAGATAATCTTTGGCATAATATCCAAAGAATAAAGTAAAGAGAGAGGTTATGAGGAATGTTCCATATTCTAGTACAGTTTATAGCCTAAAGTATGCCAGGCTATTTACTAGGAAGGACATTGCATTTATTGTTTGACTATTTGGTTAGTATCTGGTTAACCTAGATGTAGACCATTAAAATACAGTTAAGTGAGTGTTAAGATAATTAAAGGGAATCAAGGATTATATATTGACATATAGAAAAGTCATCAAACTAAACCTCAAAGGGAATCAAGATTCAAATTATGCTATATGTCTGAATGATCGAAAGTTCACTTAAGGTTACAGTTTTAAGTTTGCAAATTATACAATTTCGTGGAAATATGTCAAATAGACATGGGTAACTTTCTCGATTATGCATGCAGAGTGCATGCTATGGGGCTAGTTCACATACTATTTAGCTTAGAAATTTGATTTCTAAGTTATCTATGATTGATTCAATAGCTAAACCCATTTGGTTGTAACGTGAAAATCAAGCTGCTATATTGTTTAATAACAAGATTGAATACCCTAGGATCTTAGCATCTTAAGGTCAAATATTTGAACATGAAGTAGTTGATATGAAAAGGTGATATTAAGGTTTGGAGCATTTAAGGACTGAGGAACTATAAGTCGATCCTTTAACTAAAGGGCTTTGCCCACTTGTGTTTAGAAGATAAGTATACAATATGCGTGTTTTGAAGTCCTTAGACACTGTTAGTTAAAAGATCGTTATGTTTGCTCTATATATATTTGTATGTTTTAATGTGTTATGACGGTATGATGGTTCGTTAATAAAAATGATCATTATTTATTCTCAGTAATACGTGTTATCATACATTGTCATAATATGTATGAACATGTTAAGATTTATGTCAATCTTAAGCATTTAAAGGTCATTGGGCATATATACAGATTGACCTTGAGCCTATGTCATTTAGACACATATAGTTTTATACAGATATCTTTAAAGTTTCATATGACATAAGGGGATATAAGTTTTTAATCCGATAATGGTTCTCTAATGCAGTTTAGCATTCATTCGAAGAACATAAAGTTTTTCTCTAATGTTGTTTAGCATTTGGTGAGAGGAAACAAGTTTTCTCTAATGTTGTTTAGCATTCAGTGAGAGAAAACAGTATTTCTCTAATGCAGTTTAGCATAAAGTTGGAGAAATCGAGACCTACAAACGAAGATGATATAATTTAGATCATAAAGGTATCATCCTAGTTTGCCACACTCCATTTTCCCATTCATGTTAGTGATCATCCTAGCTTGCCACACTCCATTTTCCCATTTATGTTAGTGAGGTATTAGGTATACGTGATTGTATTGGATCTATGTCGCACATGACACATGCATTTGATACTTTTCATTATCGAAAGCCTTGCAAGACAGAATGATAGACTTTCATTATCTTTGGATCAAATGTTTTGTTTTAAAACTTAGTCGACTATTACATTTGTGTAGCTTAACCAAGTTTTGAAACTGTTTTTAAACTTAAAACTACAATTAAGTATTGTCTAAGAAGGAGAACGTTGGACATTTTTATCCTTTTCCATAAAGTTAGACAACATTTAATTGTAATTTCAGTTTTTACAATTGTTTATTAGTTAGGTTACGTAATTTGATCCAGATAAAGATAATAAAATGGCCCAATAAATGATCTAAATAAATGGGTTGGAGTTCGGGTAGAAAATGGGTCCCAATCATTATAGGCCGAACCAATATTGATCTTGTGATAGAGAAGCCTGATATAGAAGCTATATATAAAGGTTAGGGTCTCCTATAATTACTCATATCATTCGTAAGCATAAGGATTCTCTGAGGAGAGCTTACATTTTGATAAAATTGAGAAAGACGTTGACCACATCCCAATGATGGATTCCATGAAAAGGGTGGTAGATTCTCGCTTGTTTCAGCTTCGAAAAGCTCATTTAAAGTTATGGAATTGAAATTACGTATTTTACGCATTTTTTCATTTATTGCCCTTTCACATTCGATCTGGGATATGTAACTAAGGTATCGTTACATATTACACACATTTCATGCTCATATAGCTTTTTCATTTACAAATGGAGGCTTATCTCATTGTCATTCCCTTTTCGACGTACCTCCCTATTGGATTCAAGCTTTATATCTCTCTATCTTCCCTTTTATTTCTAAGGTTTTAATTTTAAGTTGTTTATATGAGCCATTGACTGGCATCAACATTTCTTGGTCAACATAATACAGGTTACTTCAATAGGGTTGAAGTTATCATCTTACAAGAGTAATTAAACTTATTTAAAACTCTATTAGTATTGTTTGTTTTAACAACATGCATAACAATTAAAAAGGTTTAGAGCTTTCCACGAGGATAGATGTGGATGTGGTTAGCAAAGGTCTATAATGGTGGAATTGGTTCTTAACCATAGAGGTTTTAATTAGTTCTTTAGAATGATGTTACTCTCATTAAAGTCCCTTCCTTCTTCCAATAGCTATTTATTTAATTAATAGGTTTACCCAGTTAGTACCAAAAACAAAAAGAGTTATGGTGTTTAAAATGGAATTATTTTTGAAATAATTTGTAAAAGAAATCTTTCAGAGAAGAAGATAGGGGGGAAAAAAGAGCAAAGCTTTATTTTAGAAGTGTGATTCATCAATGTTACGTGAATTCCACGCAGCATTGGTGGATCCCATATAAAGTAATAATTAATAGAAAAAGTCAATTCGGTAATAAAATGTGACATTTAATTAATGGAATTTTAATAAAGTTAAGTGTTTTGTCAATTAGATGATTTTGAAATATTATGGTCTTTTTTAACACTTCTAAATATTAATGTCTAAATCAAAATTTGGCACAAACATTTAAGGCTAAAATGTACCTTAAACCAACGATAATACTTCCTTAAATGATGACTTCCCCTTACGAAGCCTTCTTTTTATAAGATCTTGTCATTTTATAATCTTTCATATGATCATATAAATAACCCTTTAAATGGGATATGGTTTCCTATTTGGTTTACTAGTGCTCGAGCTTTGTGGGGACTTCATCTTGGCTTTTTCCTGATGTTATCATCCCTATTGTTTTCCACCTAGTCTCCCTTATTTGATAAAGTCATTATCCATAATGTTTTGTAATTCTTGGTCTTATGTCCAATGTCCTAATGGAAATGACAATGTAAATTTTTATCTCTTTTAGAAGTGTTAGGGGCCATTCTTTTTAATTTTGTAGTTAAGTTGTTATGTAAAATATAATCAACTACTTTATTTAATAACGTATTAAACTTGGGAAGGTCTTCCTCGACCTTCCCTTTTTTGAGCTTTAGCTTGTTCTGCTCATGGCTTCTTCTTCTCCACTTTGTTAACTAAGCAATCGCCCCTCTTTCTATTCTCATTACTAGTTGAACTTCTCACCTGTAACATCCCCTCACTTATGGGAAAGGGTAATTTGGTCTTTTTGAATGGGTTAGCATAATTGGAAGTGTTTCTGAC
>JAOQML010000005.1:10673884-10684465 GCA_027568935.1 Erythroxylum urbanii
ACATCCAAGAAAAAGTGACATAAATTTATTTAGTATAGGGAGATATTGATATTCTGTACATATTTGTAATATTCTTTGTATCATGTATGTATGACTAAGAGATATTATAGGCTTTTGTTTAGGAAGTAGTTTCCTACTTTCCTAGTTTAGCTAAACTGAAATTCTTCTTTATACTGTATATATTCTTAGCTATTATAAGAATGAAAGCGAGGGTTTTCACACTAAGAACTTCTCAAGGTATCAGAGCATTCATAGAGGCAAAATCCTTAAAAAAAACTCATAGAGAGATTGAGTGATTCCTTCTTTATGCAACAATGACAAAAAAAGACAATAACAGTACAACAGTAAGTCAACGGAGGAGAAGAAGAGAAGAATCAATGATCCTTTTTTCCCCATATTTTTTGAATAATTCGGATATCTCCACATTGAATATTTGTGGAATTTTGCTTAAGGGAGAAACCAATTACCGTAAATGGGCTACGATCTTAAAGAACTCTTTTCGTGCTAAACAAAAGTTGGGGTTCTTGACAGAATCTTGAACAAACAGACCTAAAATGATGATGATCTTGAAGATTGGTGTAGCGTAAACTCGATGCTCGTTGGTTGGATAATTAATTCCATTGAGCCGAATCTTATCTCAAACTTGGCCAATCTTGATTTGGCCAAGGATTTGTGGGATGATATAAAAGAACAATTTGACACGCCCAATGTAATGAGAGTATATGAGTTGAAAGAAGCCATAGGAAATTGCAAACAAAAGGGTTAGATAGTGAAGGGGTATTTTGAACAACTCAAAGCTCTTTGGGACAAATTTATAGGGTATCGTATTTTGCCCATATGCAAATGTGGCAGGTGCACATGTGAATTGGCCAAGCAATTCATGACAACTATTGAAATCGAAAAAATGAATTTTGATGGGTTTAGATGATGATCTATATAGCAGCCTTTGGACAAACATCCTTAGCATGGACCGGCTTCCCTCTCTTAACAAAGCTTACCAGGTGGTGGTTAAAGAGGAGCGACAAAAAATATCACTCAAGTGAAGGATGAATGAGGTGATATGGCATTTGATGTGTCAAGCACACTCAGGAAGAATCAAACACAGTCGGTCGTTACAAGCCCTTTTGCACTCACTGTAATAAGGAGGGGCACGAAGTGTCCAATTATTTTGCACTCACCAAAAAAATATCTGGATTGGTCGTTTACTAATGGCAATGGAAGAGGATGTGGAGCAGGTTAAGGGTAAGGACATGCTGGTGTGGCACGCCAAAGATGTGGAGCATTAGGTGCTGTTCTAGCTGCTAAAAATTAGTAACTGCATTATATGGATGTTCATAATGCCTTCTTACATGGTGATCATAATGAAAAAGTGTATATGAGGTTACCACCGGATTTGTTGCTTCCTCTCACATAAAAGTTTGTCATCTTAGGAAATCTTTATATTCTCTCCATCAAACACCTTGTAATTGGTTTGCTAAGTTGGCTACTTCTCTTCATGACTATGGTTTCTCTCAAACTACTCTCTTTTTGCCATGCATCGGGGAGGTGATAGCTTATGCGTCCTAGTATATGTTGATGATTTAGTCATTGCAGCTAATAATCCTGATGTTGTTTGTGATCTTAAAGTCTACCTCAGCCGTTGTTTCTATATGAAGGATCTTGGTAAATTGAAATATTTTTTTAGCATCGAAGTAGTGTGGAATTCTGATGGCATTTTTCTCTGTCAACGTAAATATGCTCTTGATATTGTTATTGAAGTAGGACTTCTAGGTACCAAACCTGCTAGTTATTCGATTGAGCAAAATCATCACGTGGCTTTTGCCTCTAGTTCGCTAATGACTAACTCGGTACCATATCATCGACTAGTTGGTCGATTAATCTATTTGACTATCACACGGCTTGAGCTTAGCTTTTGTGTACATGTCTTGGCTCAATTTATGCAAAGTCCATGCGTTGATCATTGGGAAGCAGCTCTACGTGTTCTATGTTATCTTACGAGCAATCTTGGACAAGATATTCTCCTACTAGCTGACAGTGGTTTATAGTTGTATGATTATAGTGACCCTGATAGGGCCAACTGTCCATTAAGTCGATGATTCTTCACTGGTTACCTTGTCTTACTTGGTCATTCACCCATTTCCTGGAAAACCAAGAAACATCAAACTGTCTCACGCTCCTCAGCTGAAGTTGAATATCGTTCCATGGCTACCACTACATGTGAACTTACCTGGCTTAAGGCCTTCCTTCTAGCTCCTAGGGTCGCCTATTCACGACCTATGCGTTTGTTATGTGATAACAAAACGACTCTTTATATTGCCTCTAGTCTAGCATTTCATGAACGTACAAAACATATTGAAGTTGACTATCATTTTTTTTATTTTGTTCTTCAGAGCAACTAGCAAATATTTTCACAAAAGCATTTAGTCAACAATAGTTCATCTCACTCGTAAGTTGGGCATTTGCAATTTACATGCTCCAACTTGAGGAAGAGTACAAGGAGATATTGATATTCTGTACATATTTGTAATATTCGGAGTATTTCGTATATATGATTAAGTAGTTTCCTATTTTTTTAGTTGAGCTAAACTGAAAATCTTCTTTATACTGTATACAGTCTTAGCTATTATGGGAACAAAAACAAGGGTTTTCGTACCAAAAATTTCTTAGTTGGAGAAGCATTTACTCATATTAGGAAAAGAATTGCTGATTTTGGAGCATATCATCAAAATAGTGAAATTTAATTGAAACTAGACTTTGGTCGGCCGGGCACCGAAAGAAGGAAAAGTAGAGGGGTATCCAAAATTTCATATTATTATCCGTAGGCCAAGGCCAAGCGTCTGTATGAACCCAACCCTATTGATTGAGTTTCTTCTTTTAGAATTCTGAATGCTCTTATGCATATATGTATAGTAGCCTCATTCCAACGATCCAATCACATTCAATTAGAGCTTTCAAGTGACAAACACAAAATAATAAATAATAGCTATAAAAAATTTCTTTTAGAATGTAGGATTAAATACTTTTAGCAGGTAATTTTGAATTTTCTGTTACATAGCGAACAAGTCTGAAAGAAGCATAATATTTGCTGACAGAAAAAATTAATAATAAAACTACGCAATTTGCTTTGCCGTAAAGTCAATTTTAGAATAATATTACTTAAGAGAAAAAAGAAACACAAAAAAGTACCGAAACTTATTATTATTAAGGTATGGGTGGGACTTGCGAATTGAAGCATATGGAGATAAGACGGAGACGGAGACAGACAGTGATAGGTTTGGTTCTTTTTCGGTTTCATGAATGATAAAACTACAAATCTAGCTATCTAATCTCCCTCTCCCAGGCCGTTTTCTGCTCTTTCATGGTATACTCCGCAGCCCCAACCCCAATCCCAATCCCAACCCCATCCCAATCTCTTCTTTCTCTGCCCTTTTCATCTCTTTGCTTTTGATTCACACTTTACATGCCGTACTCCCTCCGTTTTCCGTGTTACATTTTGACTGGTTTTGTCACACCAATGTCAAGATCTGTTACATGGATTTTATGATTTTTTTTTCACGGATTTATGCATCTTATTAAATGCATTTTTCTTGTCTACTCAGAAAAACAGTTTGTTGTTTAAAATGATACTTTTTGTTTTCATGGATTGAATTTAGTTTTGACTAGCGGTCGGTGCCTGTTGATACTTAAAGCTGCTTCCTTTTTGTTGCTGAAGCGTTATTTACTATACTGCTGTCACGTTTATTTGAGATGCTTCTGATTCTAACATAGCTAGTTCATTGTTCATTTTGTGTTTGATTGAGAAGAATCTGGGTATTAGTCAACTTGGTAACTTCGTCTGAGTGCAGAAACTCAGGAGCAAAGCAAATAGACCAGCTTCAGTTGCGATGGGAGAGTACAATGGTGTTGGGTATGTGGGTATTAATGTAAATGACGTCCCTTCCCCTAGATTAGATAACCTAAAGAAAGTCTCTGTTTTACCCCTTATCTTCCTGATCTTTTATGAGGTCTCCGGAGGGCCTTTTGGGGTTGAGGATAGCGTCCAGGCCGCTGGTCCGCTTCTGGCCCTTCTTGGCTTCTTAGTCTTTCCATTTATATGGAGCATACCTGAGGCTTTGATTACAGCTGAGATGGGTACTATGTTCCCAGAGAATGGAGGCTATGTTGTCTGGGTTTCATCTGCCCTTGGTCCTTACTGGGGTTTCCAGCAAGGATGGATGAAATGGCTGAGTGGAGTGATTGATAATGCTTTGTACCCAGTTCTTTTTCTTGACTATCTCAAGTCGGGAATTCCATCTTTAGGTAGTGGTTGGTTCAGAGTTTTGGCAACTTTAGCTTTGATAATTGTGCTCACCTACATGAACTATAGGGGTCTAACAATTGTGGGATGGGTTGCAGTTCTTTTGGGCATCTTGTCACTGCTTCCTTTCATAGTTATGGGGCTTGTTGCGATACCGAGGTTGAAGCCTTCAAGATGGCTTGTGGTGGATTTTGGAAAGGTGGACTGGAATGTGTATCTGAACACTCTTTTTTGGAATTTAAACTATTGGGACTCGATAAGTACACTTGCTGGAGAGGTAGACAACCCAAAGAAAACTCTTCCTCAAGCTCTGTGCTATGCTTTGATCTTGGTTGTTGCCAGTTATTTTTTCCCTATTCTGATTGGTACTGGAGCTGTTCCACTGGACCCTGAATTATGGACTGATGGATACTTCTCAGATATTGCTAAAATACTTGGGGGAGTTTGGCTTAGATGGTGGGTACAAGGGGCAGCAGCAATGTCAAACATGGGAATGTTTGTGGCTGAGATGAGCAGTGACTCTTTCCAGCTTTTGGGAATGGCAGAACGAGGGATGCTTCCTGAGTGCTTTGCTAGGAGATCTCGTTATGGGACTCCGTTGATGGGGATATTATTCTCAGCTTCAGGAGTGGTTTTGTTGTCATGGTTAAGCTTCCAAGAGATTGTGGCTGCAGAGAATTTCCTGTACTGTTTTGGAATGATACTGGAATTTATTGCGTTCGTACGATTAAGAATCATATATCCAGCTGCTTCTCGGCCTTACAAGATACCTTTGGGAACAGTTGGATCCATTCTTATGTGTGTTCCGCCCACCATATTAATTTGTGCTGTGTTAGCTTTGTCAACACTGAAAGTTATGATTATAAGCGTCATTGCCATGGTAATTGGCCTTGTGATGCAGCCTTGTCTGACCTATGCTGAGAAAAAGAGATGGATGAGGTTCTCTATCAGTACTGACCTCCCAGGCCTTCATGATACTACTACTGGTATTATTGACTCCCCCGAAGGTTAGCAATAGTAGTTAGCTGATTTGGAAAGAACATATCTTTGATGTGAATCTTGCTTAAGGGCGAAACCAGTATCCTTCTACTGTATCTGTTGAGCTTGTAAGGAGGTTACTGACAAATGGGTATTGGCTTTATTTGCTCTAGACACTACAGTGTCCTTATGTACCGAGGAAAATGCACCAAAAGCTATTTATCATCCTTGTTTTATGAAGATGATAGATGAACATGATAAATCAAAGTGTAATAAGCACCATAGGGTTGCCTTGATGAAACTTGGTGAATTTCGTCTTTCTAGGTTTTAATGTTGCATCTTGTAGCACAGCAATGTATTATGGTACTAATTGTTATAAATTTGGGGTTCCGTTTCTGGAAACTTTAATATGATGAGCAAATTTGGAGATTGATGAGCCTAACTTGTATCACATCCCTTCAATGGGTTAGCTTTGCTGGGAGAATTCTGTTTCTCTTCTCCCTCACATGGAAATTATGTGTATTACTAAGACTAAATACTACTCTTCAGTTCTGTTTTCATTAACTGGTTTTATAGCAGAATAACGTGTACAAGCATTCGTTTTTATTTCCATTCAGATGTTGGATGTCTGATTGAAAGCATTTTGTTTTCACCCTTTCACATGTCGTATTTTGTGGATGCAAACCATCATCTCATATTTGGGTTGCAAGATAAAGATTTCTGAGACTCTTGCCGCAATGCTTGGGAGGTTGTACAGAGGAAAAGAAGTGATGAGCACAGTATGAGATGGAAGTTTCAAGTAACGAGAACAAGAGGATCATCTAGCCCATATGGGTTTGGTAATCATTCTGGAATCATATTCTTGATACTGCTTATGGAATTGGCATAGGAACGAAAGGAATAAGTACCAACAAGCACGACCTCAAGTGGCAGCCGGGCAGGATGCTCATCGTCAAGCAGAAAGAAAAGAGCAAATGGGTGGGCCTGGGAATGTTCCTGATGTTCAAAAAGAGATGTGATAATTTCATTTTCTTGTAAAATGGTATGAAAAGAATTATGCATTTTTGAGATAGCAATTATGCATTTATGTCCATTACCCTCTCCACTAGATCTATATCAAAATGTGACATTTTTCTTTTGGAAAAATTAAATAATTTCCGTTGACATGGGAACCATATGGTAATTAAAAATGGGACAAATTTAACCATAAGGTCTTATTAGTGCATTTTAGATGAGTGCCCGTGGTTGGAGGTGGTGTTAGCAACAGGCAACTGATGTAGCGAACATGAAACAGCAGCGTGTACTGGAATATATGCAAACCTATATTTCAATCTTAAAGTTGGGGTTTTGCTATGGTACCATGTGTTACGTGGAAGTACTTTGACAGATTTCAATTTAAAAAATGGAAGGAGTTAAAAAGTTAAATGAAACAATGTGAACAGAACAGGACGCCAATGCAAAGTACCTGATTCAAGATAAAGGCCAAAACACGGCGAGTCTTGGTGATATTTATGAGGTATTTTCTGGAAGTTTATATTCTTATATCTAATTATTTCAGGTCAGTGGATATAACGTTGGCAAAGTTTTGCATTAGCAAATACTTAAAATCTTATTGTTTTCGTTTTTCTACTGCAGTTTAACATGCTTAGAGATACATATATTTGACATAAAGAATGGGAGGCACATCCTAATCAACCTTTTCCTCTTTCTTTCTTTCATTTGCTTCTCAATGTTGAATGTGGGTTGCAGGCATTGGAGAAAATTGGTTTGTCACTGGACTCTCCTGCTTGTGACACTGTCCGTGAGGTTGAGAGGCTTGTACTTTGTGCTACCATTCTCATTCTGTAAATTTGTTGCAAAGCTTTAGTGCTGGAAACATCCATGTCATGATCTGTGCTGATAATTTGGTGTCTTTGAAATTGTTATTAGATTCATCTGGATTGCTTTTCCAGTGGTGAAGACTGACTTCCTTGCTGATTCCTGAATTGATTTGCGCAGTTGTAGGTCCTAAACTCTGTTTCTCTACTTTTAACAGCTAAACTTTTCCTTTCTACAGAGCTTTGATGATGAGACAAATGAGAGATTTCACCCGGGTAAGTTTATGCTTCTCTGTAATTTTGTAGAGCCTGATAGGTTGGTATCTCTTAAAATCCATTTATTGAAATGTTCTCCAGAATGTCGTTTACGATCTCATAGACAAGGCTGTATGTATTTATAGTTTAGGACCTATAGTAGACGGGTTTCATCGTTGCTTTTTGCCTTTGGATCAAACGATTTCCTGAAACGAAATCACCGACATAGCTAAAGTTGGTGATAACCCGGTGCATTTTGCTAATGCCCTTTGCTGCTTTGTTCTATGAAATTACCGTGTGCATTTACAATGTTGTTTTATAGGATCATTCGATTTTAAAGCTACAATTCTTGAATATCAACTAAATAATCGTTAATGTAAAAATGAACATAATGTATTACTTCCTAACTTCTCTTAGCATTATAGACTACACCAAGAAGAAATATTACATCTTATTCTATTAACTATGAAAGAATGTTCTTATTGTGATCGTTTACTTTTCGAAATAAATAAAATTGATACTTGTGTACAAGCGGCCAAGATTAAATTATATCATAATAGAAATAGAAATAATTATATATTATTTACAAATTGTCATAAAAATGCTATAAAAGTCTTTAAAGCAATGCAGATGAATAGAATATATCAGAGATGTAAAGACTGCAGATATGTGGGAACTTATATAATAATTAAAGATAAAGATGATTTTACTCTTACAGATAAAACGAGAATAAAAGTTATAAATTCTTTTGAAATATACTTCAATATAGATTACATCCAAAAAGAAATAGATAAATGTGAAACTGCTCTATGAGTCGATGTTGTTATTAATAAAATGGATTATGAAATAATTGAAAAATTTTTAGAAAAAAACTTTAGTCAACTGCTCTCTCAGAATCTAGAAAAATTTAGATGAAAACTCTAAAAACTCTATATTTAATCAGGATAATGATATAACAAATTTAATAACTCGAGCACCTGAAACTTTTCGATTATAATATTTTGGAGAAGGAAATATTTAAAAGATACAATTACTCCTATAGGCAAGTATGCTATAGCATTACAAAGATTTCAATTATGTTATATGAGTGAAATCAATAGATATATTTGTATTATTTACCCAAAAAAACATATATTTGTATTTTTTAGACTATTATTATCATATTTATAATCAAGACAGTAATACACAACTTTATTTAAAGATGTTTACTTAAAGATGCGTGATCCTGGAGCCTGGAGGAAGTAAATCAGAGGTAACTTACAATCATGGTCTTATAGATACCTTAGGGGAAAAAAACTCCTTTTTAGAAGATAAATTAAGTGAATGGTGCGAAGATGCAATGTTAGTAAAGAAAAGTAGAGGAATATAGAAAAAAAATCTTCATTGTGTTGTTTCGCTGTGTATGGTTACTGTGATCTATATACTGAGACGGAATGAAACAAAAATTTGGAGACAAAATAGAATAAAAATTAGAGACAGTGAAGTGTTTAGTTGTAATGGACAAAAAAGAAAAAACTGTGCATCTCGATGACAGAAATGTGTTTGGTTGCAGTTGACAGAACATAGAAAATAGTGTCAATGACCAAAAAAGAAATATTCCAAAATAAAAATTAGAAAAAACAAAAAACAAATACAAAAATAATCAAAAAGTCAAAATAGAAAATACAAAAAAACAGAGCATAAAAAAATTTGAAACACAAATAAAGAAAGAAACTCAAAACACAAAACACAAAACACAAAAATAGGCCTAAACCCTAAAAATCGTAATCCTTAACCAATTGAAGCCATTTGAACAGAAACCCAGTCACGGAACAGTGGAAAGAAACTATTAAACTATTAAACAAATATTGTAAAAATCTCCCAAATATTTTGAAACACTTAAAATCTAGGGTTTACTACACATGTCAGCAATTGAATAAAAAATAATGGAAATCATATCATAGAAGAATGAAGAAATAAAGCCTTAACGTAATTTTGGAAAAATCCCCCCTAAAAACTTCGATTGTTAAAATTAGAGTTTACTGTGACACCCCAAAATTAGCTAACATATTACCGAATGTCTCACCCGAGTGGTTACATATGCAAAATAAACTTTACTCGTCACTGTAACGAGGGTTTTGGCTTCAAATTCTCATCTAATTGTAACAGTTCCACAATTAAGTTTTTAGAATAGAAAATTTGGTTTCTCCTTAGTCCTTCTCTTCTTCATCTGCTTATTACTTGTCTATTGTTAAGATTTGAGAAGAAAACGAAAGATCCATAAGTTGATGTATCAGGCGTCAAAATTTCCACTCTAGAATAATCTACCGATGAATAAGTATTTAATTTCCAAATCTGAGTAGCTTATGCTTTACATACAAAAGTCACGGCATGAGATCAAAAAATTATGAGCTCAACTGATAAATTTATTAACAAATCCATAGTTACTTCCTACATAAAGTACGCATCTTGACATGAACAAAGCAAACAAAGTAAGAACTTTTTCTTCAGGTATTCCTAATAAGCAAAGATGAGGAAGAAGAAGAACAAGCGTCACAACAGCAAATCGCACAAGTAGTAGTAGTAGTATTGAAATCGACCAAGAGAACAGAGATGGACGAAGGGTTTCACCTGACTAATTTCAACACCAACAGCGGCTGTTAACTCGAAGCTCTCTTTAGTTTAGGTGCGAAATATAGCTCTAGTTATGATGAGTAGAGTAAGCATCTCAGTGTTTGAGACTTAACAAAGTCGCGGGCCAACTTTTATTATGTTTTATTTATGTGACATGCACAAAAAATTGTACCATAATTTTGAAAGGAATAAAAAATTTATGCTTTTGTAATTTGGCATTATAACAAAAATAAGTAGTGTCAGCAACTAAACACTGTTCGACACATAATTTTTGTCTTTTGTTATCTGTCTCTATCGATAAAGACATCAACCAAACCCAACGTTTAATTTAAAATCCCTATTATGATCGGATATGATAGTCCTTATTATTATAATAAGATAAAAAGAAGAAATATTTTAAGAAAAGATATTTAAATATAAAAAGAAGAAATATTTTAAGAAAAGATATTTTAAGAAATGTAAAACAAAACACTATAAGAAATACAAACCTAGAAAACCTATGTTTAGAAGAAATAAAAAAAGAAATAAAAAGATAACTAAATGCCAGTGTTATTGTTGTAAAGAAAAAGGACATTATGTAATGAATGTCTTAAAGGATTTAATGCAAAGAAAATAGATCGG
>JAOQML010000005.1:10692056-10707313 GCA_027568935.1 Erythroxylum urbanii
ATGAGGTATGTCTGTCATTACTTCTCTCATTGGTCTTCTCATAGACCCGGTTCCCTGATCCGACCCGTTATGTGGGATCGGGATGTTACATAAATAACACATTGGAAGTGCTCATTGAATGTGAATGAGAAAGAGAATGTGAATGTCACTATCATAGCTTGGCTCTTTCTCCAAAATTTCTCTAACTTTACTCGATCTTCTTCATCTGATTTCAAATACTAACATACATATGAAAAAACTCCAAGCCCACAAAATTAAAGTCCAATAACATGCTCTAAACAACATAATACTCAAAATCATAAACACATAATCACTTTACACTATTCTAATCCTAAACATGCATAATTCATCTAATCAACACGTAAAAACAAACTAAAACACTGACTAAAACACGATATAAACTACAGCTATAAGAGAACTCTACAATTTTGGTTACCTTTGTTTGTGGTTTTAATACTGCTTTCCAAAGATTGGATTTATGGAATTCACTGAGAAGACTAAAAGGGTCAATTAGATGTCCATGGAATATAAGTGGCGATTTCAATTAAACTATTTATAGATTAGAAGCTGAAGGGAATTGTAATTTGCTCAACACAATACAGAATTTTTTGATTGTACCAAAGATGTGGAAATTTTTTATGTAAAATTTAAGGGTCATAGATTTACATAGAGCAACAAGCAGAGTTCTAAATGGTTTATTTGAAAGAAATTAGATAGGGCCTTAGTGAATGTTGAGTGGTTAGCAACTTTTCTAGAAAGCAAAGTCATCTTTTTGGATCCAAGGTTTTCAAATCATAGCCCTATTAAGGTGGATAACCATTTCAAAATGGTTCATATTAAACACCCATTCAGATTTAACAACTTCCTTATTACTGTGGAAGGTTTTCAATAAGCCATTTCCAAGGGTTTGGAGTTTGAGGTCTCTGGTAGAAAACATTTTATTTATATGCAAAAAATAAAGGCTATAAAGCAAGAATTGAAGAGTTTAAGTGGAAGAAGAGGACAGAACACCAAAATGAGATAGAAGTTACTAGACTATGAATCTCATTCATCTAAAAATCACTAGCTGATAACCCGACTGATGAGATTATTGTGAATGAGAAGAAGGAAGCATTGAAGCACTGTATGTAACTAGTGGCAAACCATAGCTCATTGTTAAGAAAGAGATCCAGAATTAAATGAATTAAGGATAAGATGCACCAAGTTTTTTCAATACAATGTCGATAAGAAGAAATATTAACAGGATCACTTCCCTTAAAGTTGAATCAGGGGAGTTCATATATGAGCAATCTAGGATTGCTAAGGATGCTATGGAATTCTTTCAAAAGCTTCTAGGAACTGAAGGGAATGCTAGCATTTATAGTGGGGATCTTAGGATTTTTATTTCTGTTAAAGTTCCTGAAGATAAAGTTAACTTCTAAACAGGTAGGTCACTGATCAAGAGATAGAGGCAGTATTGTTTAAAATGAATGGTTCAAAGGCTCCAAGAATAAATGATTTGAATGGTTTCTTCTATAAAAAAACATGGGTTAAAACAGGAAGATTTATTAAAGAAGCTATGCATGAGTTCTTAAAAAATGGAATACTGCTTAAAGAGATTAATAAGACCTCCTTATGTTTGATTTCGAAAATTCATAACCCTACAACATGGAGTGAATTTAAACCTATTTCATGCACCGATTTCATTTACAAGATTATTTCTAAAACCCTAACAAATAGACTAAAATCTGTGCTACACTTCATCATCAGTGAGAACCAATGATATGTGCTTAATTGATTTTAAATTCTATAAAACTTAGTGATTAATGTTATGAAATGCTTAAGACATTCACCTTAGTTCATATTTAGTTTTAGGTACAATTTGGAAGTGAAAGAGTTAAAGTGAGTCGAAAGCACAATCTTTGAGCCGTCTTCTTGAGATTCACCCTCACTTGTCTTTATGGAATAAGAAGAAGAAGCGTTACAGCAAGAGGAGGCAAGAAAATGCATGAAGATGAAGAGTAAATGGACATGACCAATAGTTAAGACACATTGTCTTGGGCCTAAGACTCTTCTCATGCCTATGACAAGTGTGTTATAAGCATGACACACTAGTCACACCTATAACAAGTGTGTCATTGGCGTGACTCATGACTTTCACTCCTAACACTAGAAAAACCTACTTTTTAGTATAAAAAGAACATGTGACGACAGAAAATTTTATGAAATGTGGGACGAATCATTTTACTGAGTTTTAGGAGATGAAGAGAATGAAGAGGGGCAAAGCTCTCATCTTTTGGAGACCCATGTAGGGCTAGGCTTTTCTGATCCATTTCAGAGGTGATATCAATGCTGAAGAACCTGGTTAAGCATATCTTTCATTATATTTGTTGTTTTTCCCCTTACAAATTGATTATGTTGTCCTATATTTATGTTTGAGTATATTGTTAAGATGATCTTAATGCATTCATTAGATTGTTTTATTATGAACCCATTACTATAATCTTCAATATAAGTCGTAATTGTTATGTTGAGATTTGTTTGTGGCAACTAATGGTTTCAAACCATTAGGGATATAATATATAATTGTTGTGTTTATGATTGGTGTCAAATCATTATAGATAACATAACCTAGGTTAAATGGATGTTGCATTGATTAATCTATTTTCCTAACTTATAATGCTATTGTTTAATTAAATCTAGACAGCTTATCCTAAGTTGTTTGATGGTTTGGTTTAATTAATAAGCGTTTCTTAATTAAACACAACTTAAAGGAAAACTGAGGTTAATAGAGCTTATCGTTAACCTACTACATAGGAACCCAATTTAATCAAGGAGGAGGGAACAATTCTTACTCCAACACGTATAATTCTGGGTGGAAGAACCACCTAAATTTATCTTAGTTAAACAATGCAAGATGTGACCTCAAGTGCCACCAGGATATCAACAAAAGAAACCAAACCCCATGGATGCTAAGTTAGACAAAATCTTGGACAAGGCTCGGAAGTATAGATTACGCTCATAAGAGGTTGGAAGGAAGATTTAAAAAAGTAACAAAGAACCATGCATATTCCATCCACAACTTAGAAATCCAAATGAGCCAATTGGCAGATGCATTGTCTGCACAAAGTGCGGGACGCCTTTCGAGCAACACTAAAACAAATCCGAAGGAAAGGATAATGACAATCACCCAAGCCACCGAAGAGAAGCTCAACCAAGTTGAAGAAGAAAGGGAATAATGTAACATCCCATCACTAATGGGAAAGGTAGAATAGTAATTTTGAGTGGTCCATGGGCGTTTAGAAATGCCTTTACATGTTCATGCATAATCTAGCATCCGCATATCCGAGTCACCATCGATGTCGGGTTCGGGTCTTGCAGGAGTGGGGTGTTACAAATAAGATAAGAAAAGGGTTAATGAACATTTCCTACAGAGTAAATATAACCTAAAGAGAATTAAGGAATATCAAACTATAATTCCATACCCAATCCTAATGTAGAGAAAGTCAAAAGAAGTAGAGTTGAATGCTTTTGCGATCTTAGGAGCTGGCATGAGTATGATACCTTACACATTATGCAAAAAGATGGAGTTAGGTGAAATAACACCAACTGGGATGTGTGGTAAATGGCTGATAGATCAATCCACCGTCTTAAGGACATATTCAGGGACGTTCCTATTAAGGTTGACAAATTCACCTTTCCCACAGACTTCACCATCATAGATATAGAGGAAGATTAAGAGGTACCCATTATCCTTAGATGACCATTTTTAGCCATCGCTCGATCTCTTATAGATGTTAGTGGAGGGGAGTTAACTCTCAGAGTAGGGGATAAGAGGGTTTCATTTAAAGTGTCTAATGGTAAAAGAAATCCTTTCAAATCTGTGGATGCTATCAAAAGAAACAAATCTTGTGAAAAAGTTGAGCAGAGTTATACTCACAAGGACCCACTAGAAAAGACATAAATTTGAAAGAATAATCGAATAAAAAAGAAGAGGAAGAAAGGTGGTAGAAAGCATAGGTAGGTAGCTCATTTACAGGTTATGAAACATATAGTAATGCCACAATTACATGATTTGTTTGAACCACTGTGAACAAAAGAAGTACGTCGAGCTAACAACGGTAAATGAAGCACTGTATGGGAGGCAACCCATGATTTTAATTTTTTTTGTTTTATCATTTATTTTATATTAGGTTTTCATCTTTGTTTTTGCAAGTTTGTTTATACAAGTTAAACATCTTGGAGAAATCGAACATAAGTATGACTTAGGTTTTCTTTCTCTCTCTCTCTCTCTCTCTCATTCAAAATGGATTGGAAGGGTGTAGATGGTAAGACAATGAGGTGTTGATGAAAATATAAGTTAGGGAAGGAATTTAGGAATCACGAAGAAAAGAATCAAAAATGGGAAATTAGCCTCAAAATTTATAGTGTCATGATCGTGACCCAATTTTGAAGTCTCTGTCACGATTGTGACATCCTTGTTCATGATTGTGACTTGAATTTTTTTTATTGGCTTGGATTTGCTGCTTTCTTGTTTCGAATTATATCAAGATTTGAATTTACAATTTGTCAGGAGCATGACTTGCGGCAGGGAAAACTTGGAACACATGATTTTCAAGCTTTCTTTCTCAATTTTCCCCATCCTTTCTTCTCCCTAACCTATATATTCACCCTACCCTTATTTTTCTTACCCATGGCACTCTCTCCACTCTCTCTAGAATCAAGACTCTCAAATCCTCTCACATATCTTTACAACCCTCCTTAAAGTTCTTTCTCTCTCTAAATTCTTCATACATCTCTCATTCCAAATGTGTCTGTGAATTAAGTAGACAACCAAATGCGTTCAACCAAAGGGCAAAGCACAAGTGTTGGGGCATCGACAATGAAACCGAGTAGCAGATTATGGAACACCCTTTTCGATTTACTCAGAAGAGGAACATAATCGTTTCTAAACCCTTTGTTCTAAATTGTTGTTGTGCCTAGATATTTAGATTTTTAGATATTGGAAAGAATTGGATTGAGAGAAAATGTTGAAAATTTAGGAAGAAGAGTTCAATGGGAGAAATTTATGCATTTTAACTTTATCATCTATAAAGAACTCACCCTTGAATTTTTCACATCCCTTCAATTTAAGCAAGATAACCCTAAATAATTATGATTTCAGTTGCAGGGTCGACCATATGGGTTAAATTATGAAACCTTGTGTGAAATCAGTGGATTCCTGGAATTAACCAATGTGGATCAACATGATAATTTCTGTGCCACATAATAACATAATTCGTAGTCCTGATCACTTTTTGCTACAGAAATTCATGTGTCAAACCATGTTTGACAAATATGACAGCAACAAGTGTTCGGTAAATGAGTCATTTATTTTATGGTGCATGGATAATATCATCTAATTTTATACATCCACCCACATTTTTAACATTATTATTGCTGCTCTGAAAAATAGATGCAATAATCTTGGCATGAGATACTTGGTTACTGTCGTTGCGGATTATTGCGGTGATAACTGTGATGGACTAATTGTGTATTTTCCTGAGTTTCTTAACAATTATCATTTGAATAGAGCTGAGATCTTGAAGTCACACAATATGGAACATCGAGACATCAATGCAAAATCATATGTCAAGAATAGGGGAGGAGAGACCAGTTCTAGCTTGAGACCATTGCAACAACAAATTGAGGAGTCAACCAATGAAGAATCTGAAAAAGAAGAGACAGCCTAATAGGAAAAGGTGCTTAACGTAATTTTAGACAATGCTAAGCTGTTGAAGGAGACAACAAAGGAGTGAAGACAAAAATTCCTAGACATTCGAAGAATTTACAAATACTTGGAGGCTCAAGGCATTCAAACACCGCCTTTGACACCATCACCACCTCAATCGTCATGACGAGTTTATGCTTTAACCCTTATCTTTTTTTCTTTGTTTTTATGTATTTCTGTTATTTTGTTTTATTCCCACCTTACATGTTATTTGTTCTCCTCACATTGAGGACAATGTGTTTTTCCAAGTGTGGGGTGGTTTGCTTTGTTATTTTTATGTTGAGTGTGAATTTTGCATAGTGTTTGTAGAAAAAGATGTTATTGATTTTCTAAAGTTATCTTTGGAAGCTGAAAGAATACAGCCTTCTTATATAGCCATTATAGAAGACCTAGAAGAAGATTTTTCATTAGATTTGCAACAAAAACCCTTACTAACTTCTCACAATAAATTATTGTCTAGATTATCTTATTAGCAACCGATGATTTGAGTTGTCAATGATATGCTAATACCTTAATAAGAGTAGATTGAAGGACAAGTTCTAATTGTGAAATTAAAGGAGAATATTGATGGTACAAATTATGTTCCCTGTAATGTATTAATTGATGCCAAAGCTAGTAAAAGATATATTATTCATAATCTAATACATAATTTGATAAGTTTCCACCTAAATGAACTTTATCAATAGATAAATTTCAATGGTGAAATACATTAGATAGTTACCGCCATAGAAACTATCATTTTACTTTCATGATATCGGAAATAATATTCTTTTAGGGAATAACTTTTTCCAATTATTTCATAAAATATTATTTGATACTATTAAACAAAAAATACATTTCAAAACTCCTTATGTTCATTGGATCATAGTTAATAGAATTAAAAATGCTTATGTTTGATCTAGACCGATCAAATTTAAACCTTACATAACCCAACGTGATGTGGGATACAAAGAAAAACTTATCTTTCCAAGAGGAAAACCTTTATTAAAAATATAACATAATATAGAAAATAAGTATCAACAGATAAAAACCACTGAGATGGACTTGAATTAGTAAAACAGAAGATAAAGAAAAATTACTCTGATAACCCATTACAATTTTGGGATAAAAATAAGGAAGACACAAATTTAGAAATGAAAGATAAACAAAAGACTATGAGAGTCATCGTTATAAGATAGAATTTAGAAGATCAAGAAGAATTTAAAAAACATCTTCTTGGACCAAAAAATCTAAAGATAATTAGGCTTAGTAAATCCCCTCATTCTTCCCCAGCTTTTATAGTTAGAAACCATGCATAACTAATTAGAAATAAAGCTAGAATGGTAGTAAATTATAAAAAATTAAATGATAATACAATTTTTTGTGGATACTTCTTACATTGTAAAGAAAAATTAATAAATTTGACAAGAGGAAAAAAAATTTTCCTCTAAATTTGATTGTAAGAGTATAATTTTGTAGATAAAAATGAATAAAGATAGTACTCCATGTACTACTTTCTCTACTCCACACGGTCATTATGAATGGTTAGTTATGTCTTTTGGTTTAAAAAATTCCCTACAAATATTTCAAAGAAAAATGGATAATATCTTCAAGTATTATAATTTCATACATTGTTATGTGGAGATATTTTTAATAGCTAGTGATAATATTACTCAACATATTATACGTCTTAATAAATTTGCAGATGTACGTGAACAACTTGGTTTAACTCTTTCTGAGAAAAAAAATCTAAGATATGTCAGACTAAAATAGAATTTCTTGGCATGGAAATTGATGGTATAAGAGTTAAACTTTAACCTCATATCCTCGAAAAAATCTCACAATTTCATGATAAGTTACTAAATAAAAAATAAATTTAAATTTTTTAGGAGTATTAAACTATGCTTCAAATTTTATTCTAAACATAGCCAAAATAAGAAAACCTTTTCAAATGCTTTTAAAGAAAAATCAAATATTTGAAAATTTCACCCTATTTGATTGAACAGGTAAAGAAAATTAAGATTTGTGCACTACACTGTCAAAGCTTCGTTAACATTTGATGAGGATGATTTAATTCTTAAAACTGATGCTTCTGATCATGTCTAGCGTAGAGCATTAAAAAAGATAGATTATGATGATTCTAATATTAAGATGAATGAGTCTCTTTACAAGTCTACTTCAAGAATCTTTATAGGTACTTAATAGCGATATCATATAAATGAAAAAATTATTAGTGGTAGTGAAAAGCTTTAAAAAATTTTATATTTTATATTACCTAATTTTTTAATAATAATTGATAGTACTTGAATCAAGGCTTTTATTCAAAATAATTTAACTTCTAAACTTGAATATAAAATGTATATAAAATGGCAAACTTTATTCACAGATTATAGCTTTGATATTGAGATTATCAAATCTAATAATAATGTTCTTGTAAATTTTTTAACTAAAGATGGTCAACCTCAAAGAAGAGATGTTTGATTGATTAGAACAAATGTCCAAAGACATCAATACTTGCTAAGCTCAAATTAAATATTAAGTAGATATTACGAACTTCAACTTGATGCCAAAAGAAGTCACAAAGTTACTTCTTTCATTTTTCCATATATGTTAAGCAAGGATAAACCATTACAATTATTCGAAATAAAAACTTTATAGCCTAGTCATCAACGCTAAGATGGTTGAAGATGCATCTTCTATAGGTTGTTCCTCCCCAATAAAGGGATGTATTAGTTACCAAAGTTTGCCAAAAGAGGCTACTCTTGATAATATCTCTCTAAAACTTGATATTATACGCAAATTAAGGATATAGAGAAATATTATGGTTGATAGCCTTCCAAAGGGTCTTTTTGTTGTTCAAGCACATAATGAGTTAATGAGAGATTTGTACTCTCTATAAAATAGTGATACTTGCTATACTGATTTTTTTAGGACATATCCCAAACTAAACTTTTTACAATGCACACATCCTTAAAATATTTAAGATTAGTATGATTTTAGCATGATAAATGCTATATACTTGACTAATCTAGAGTTTCCTGAGATATCATTACTTCTCATATTGATTCAAGAAGGGATTAAGGATTATTATCTAAATAATCCTACATTAAATATAATATCTTGGTATTAAAGATATTGTTTGCTGGTCCAAATTTTTATAAAGATGAATGATATGATGCTTATCACTTCATTACTTTAGGAAAGGAAAAACATTTTCCCGTTATTGTGGATGCTAAGTTAAGTAAAGAATTTTCTAAATACACTGAAAGTGATATCCATTACAAAAGAGGAATCATGATGAGAACTATTATTTCTAGCGTAGGTGCCACATTTGAAAAGGGATTTTGAACCTATGCTAGAAAAGTGATTTTTCTTCTTTAATGATAGCCTTAACTAAAAAGACATCATTATCTGCTGACAATTTTGTAAAAATGAAGATAAGCATGATCGAGAAAGTCCTTAAGCACAAAAAATGTTTCATCATTTTTGTAAACATACAGAAAATATTTGTCCTTCTTGAACAAGTGGGTGGAAGATGTTTAAAGGAAATAGATAAGGTTGAAGCATCTAACGGCTATATATACAATGATGATTTTGAATAAGAAAGATAAGAAGATAACATGGAAATTTCTCTAACCACTCAGACAAAAGAGAATCCACTGTCGACAAAGATATAATTTACTTTCTGAAAAAGTTAAGAAGATGTAATTTTTATTAGATTTTATAATCTAGACTTTAAGCCTGCTTATATAAATAAGCCCTTTAGGGTAGTAACAGGGGCATCAAGCAATCTTTATGTATCTTAATTTTATAATATCTTCCATTATGGAAAAAAAATTTCTCCTTTTTGTAGATACAATTTACTTCCATTTTAAAACCATATTCTTCTTTTAAAATCATTAATATATGCTTTAAAGTGGGAGATGAATTGAGGTTGTGTTGTAATTTGTTGAAGGATCATCTACAAAAAAAAAGTGGTTACCAAGTTTTTTAGCTTTAACCTTAGAGTAAAATAACTACCCTTAAGGCTCCTTCAGCAAAGTTCAGTACAACCTTAATTTGTTTCGTACCTTAAAGAGTGTACTAAAGATTTTAGGAGAAGAATATGGTTTTAAAATGGAAGTTTTAAAATGTAACTGTAGAAAGGAAATTTTTTTATTTCATAGTAGAAGATATTATAAAGATAAGATACATGGAGATTAATTGATGCCCAAGCATAAAGTATTCAACTATATAATCTTACAAGTTATTCCAATTGGAATATAAATACTATTAGGACTAATCATTATCTTGGAATAGATATTACATTGTTGTTATATGATAGTTGTATTCCTTATTGATTTATCTTATAAGGTTTAAGTTGTTCAAGAAAACTAGTTCCTATCATTATCTCTAGATCAAATCATTTATGTTCAACTAATAATCTTATAGGCATTTTATTATCTCTTATCTTAATAGTGGTTTCTATGGTGGTATCTATTTGATGTATTTCACCATTGAAATTTGTATATTGATAAGGTTCATCTAGGTGAAAACTTATTAAATTATGTATTATATTATGATTAATGTACCTTCAACTAGCTTCGGTATTAATTAATATATTAGCCATTGCTTCACCTTTCCCCTTAATGAAAATGGGAATAATTTCAGTCTTATCACATCATCCTTAGCTACGTTGATCTTAAAAATGTCACAAATCTTCAAAAAATTTGAGATATGTGCGTTCAGATCCTTATCTCGTAGTCCATCAAATTAGACAGACTATTGCACCATCCGAATAATTCTTAGCTTGATCTCAAAGTTATTGGCATTCACATTCAATTTAACAATGTTGGACTCCACTCCTATTAAGTCTGGTCTAGCATAATCGAACATAGTTTTTAGTTAGTTTGCCTTGGTTTGTGATTTCCCAATATCAATTTGACCTCCCAAGCCCTCTATTTTCTGATCTAGCTAAAAAACTCTTCGTTATGCTTTACAAAGATTCCGACAAGTGTTTTTTTCTATTTCTAGATCTTCATTCACTAAGCTCGTTGGATCACTTCGGATCATAAACTGACCAAAGAGTCAATATCTATGAAAAAAGAAAATTAAAGAATCAATAAAATAAAATAAACTAGAAACAAAATTAAGATAAAATAAAGTAAAAATGGTTAGAGTAATAAAAGCTGGGTTTTCCTAATATTGCTTATCTTTAGCAATGATGCAAAAAACTTGATTGACCTATTCTATGCTCATAAGAATTTTATCAATTTTAAAGCACAAATACATGGTGTAGTTGTAGCTAGGATAAACAAGTATGGGTTAATCCTACAAGGATTGTAAGTACTAGTATTTACCCTTTTTCTATTATCTAATCGTCGAATTAGATTGTGGATTTAATTAAAAATTAAACTAAGATTGAAATAATAATGAAATTAGACAAAGGAAAACACCTACAAAAGTGGATATTAAATAAATTGTACCTAGAAGATGAATCCCCCTAGGAATTCTTAAATATTAACCCTTTATCATGCAATTAATTTTTTATTATTGAACTATAGAAATTCCTATCTTATGTTAATATCTTTTAAAAACTACTAACAAATAATCCCTCATCTGATTAACAAAAATCTCTTTCTAGTTGACATTAATCTAGATGATTTATGTCAACCGTCTCTAGGTTTGCTTGCAACTCCTTCTAGTTATGGTAGATCTATTTACATAAAAGGATTTCTCAACCTCAAATCAAACCATGAACAAATGTTTCGGATATATTAGAACAAGAATATAACGCATAATTGAATATCGACAAATCAATCAATAAAACTGCATTAAATAAAATATTGATTCATATTGTTGTCATAATTTAGGGTTTATGACACCTAGGCATTAAACAAATTTAGTTCCTACTCATAGAGAGCAAAACCAAAGACAAATATTTAGAAAAACAAATATAAACAAAAGAAATCATATTATAAATCTTCCTTTTGTTCCCTAATGAATCCCCTTGCAATTTGGAATGAATGAGGATATCTATCGGATCTTGTGACGTATTCTTCATATTTTCCTTGCCTTCTATTTATAATCGTCACTTCTCTATGTTTCTTACAACTCAAAATGCTTTAAAACCTACCTCTTCTTATTTTGACTCTTATCATGTCCTTTTATAGCAAAAACTAGGAATTCTGGGATATACACGATCAACATACGTGGTCATGTAGGTGAATATGTATCTCTAAAATTACCTGAATTTGTGATCTTACAAGGCCATAAAGACTTACATAGACAAAATACACATCAACATACATGGGTGTGTAATTTCACACAGCCAAAAACAATATTCTTTAAATCTCTATATGTTTACAGAGACTTACACGATCACTGTACATGGTTGTGTAGGTCCTAGTTGCTTCAAATCTTCATTCCATGCCATGATTTCATCCAAATTCTTCTCCTTTTAGTCCAAGAAGGCAATTATCACCTCCAAATACACTTGAAGCAACTTATGTACCAAAAATACTATAAAAATATTTATTAACAAGCAAAACACATTAAGTATATGTATATAAATATAATAAAATGATCATTTATTAAACATCTCGACACTTAAGCTTTGCTTGTCCTCAAGAAAATAATAATCTAAATTATCAATCTTACAAACATCCATCCCATATTAACCTCATCTTGTCCATCCACACCCTAAATCATCATATCATATCAATTAAATTAAATTAACCTACAATGGGAATCAATTTATCCTAGAACTAACCTTCATAAGTCAATATCAATAATAATCACATTGATAATCTTGTTGAAATCAAAAGTACAAATCTATACACCCTCACCAAGGTTTCACTTAATGCACTCAAGTGTTTAGGGTAAAAAGTATAAGAACTCTAAAATCAATACATAACAGAATTCTTAACCATAAGTTTGCAATATTATCATATCTCCACCACTTATAAGTAAACTAGAAACAAAAAACAAAAGGTCTTGTCACTAGGTTTTAATGAGTCTTAGGTAAGGTATGATTGGGATAATGAAAAGGGTGATAAAATTGAAGGGAAATTACAAAAACAAGATTTCAAGAAACTTAATTTTTCACAATATAGGTCCCTCACATTTTAAATCCATCAGCACCATAACTTTAACATTTTTCAAACATTTTTTATTTTTAAAAAATAGTAAAGCATTCATCATATACCAACAATTAAAGAAATATTAGACCTTTTCAAATTTTAAGTTTCAAACAATCAAAAAATGTAAATAGCCTTCAGGGTTTAAATTAATAATAAGGCTTTAAGAAAGATAAGGAAAAGGTTAATAATGTGGTTATAATCAATGAAAAAGGCTATGGCTTAAAATTAGTTACTCCTAAGAGATAAAATATGATGGGGGTAATTATCAAGAAAATAGGCCAAACAAATGTTGAATTTAAATACCTTTATTATTTCAATGCTTCTAACTTAACAAATGTGGTCTCAATATGAATAATAAAAGCAAGTTCTAGAATTATCCAATTATGCATGATAACACATATGAAACAATAAAAGAGCTTAAAATTTTACTTTTTTACTTTTAGGCTAAAAAACTCACAAAAATGGTTTTATATGTGCATAATTTACAATTTTCATGCAAATTAACTATTTCAATGACTACTAAAAATATCACCTAGAAAAGCAAGTTTATTCTCTTTCACCCTTTTGCATATTAATTCAATTCAATAGTCAATAATTATTTCAAGTATTTTAGAAAAATTCTAACTAATTCAAGATATTAGTTAATAAAATGTAATAAAAAAGATTATAATAAGCTTAAGAAATCCTTCCCCACTCTTAAAATTGTACATTGTCCCTATTGTACATAATATAAGCATATATAAATAAAAATTAAGAAAGGGTAAGAAATTAGTACTTCCTTGAGTAATAAGCTGATTTTGATGAGGTTCCCATTTGATATTATGTATAATAATCCTTGCAAGATATAGATAAGAGGGATAAAAGATAAAAGAAAATAAAAATAATGAAAATAACTAAGAAACATGAAAATAAAAATGACATAAATGCAAATAACATTGCATTAATATTTAGACAAGATAAAATAATAAAGGAAGAAAATAAGAAACTACATAAATAATGAGAGAAAGAAAAGAACAAACCAAAATTAAGCATCTCAATCTTGTTGTGACTCTAACGTGTCCATTGATAGAGGGTCCTTGTGTCATAAATACTCAAAATGGGAGGAGCTGAATATAATGTACCTACTTTAGATGGTGGAGGTTAAAAAGTCATCCCTTGATGGCTTGCCATCTACATCAAAAAGTCACCCATCCATCTAGTATAGGCCTCTAGCTGACCTATCCACTCCACAATCTCCTCTTGTTATACTCAGATAGTACGTTAAGTACCTATGAGTTACCCATATGTCTCTTCAATTGAGTTATCTTTAACTGGTCTAGGTGTGGTGTTCACAACCTGGGTACTTCCACACTATCATCCTCTTATGTGACCCATCCCGTTTGGGATAGCAATGAATACATCTGCATCGGTTGCTCAACTATGTGTGGCTCCTCTCGAGCTCCTCCCAATGCAGCTAAATTGTCAGGAACTTTAATTAGGCGATATATGTAAACCTTAAGATTCAGTGCATGTGTTTCATCACCTCAAGATTCATATGCATGTGTTTTATCACATTAAGATTCAATGTTGCCATGGTATCCACCAGTCACATCGCTACTAATCTATTGAAGACCCTTTTTCATCAAGCAAGCCTCGTCAAGTAAGGTCCAATGCAAATCATCCCAACCTTCTTCTTTTTGCTCTGATGTCAGATAAATTGGGCTAATGCATGCCTTAGGTGTATTTGCATCCTCTCACTAATGCTTCAAAGGTAGAACACACCCAGCTATTTAGTGACGTCATGACTGCCACCCTATCCACTCAGCATGTGACTCAGAACTCCATATATATACCAAAGCAATGGGTGTCTCCTTTGCGCATCATGGTCCTGTCATTATACCTTAAACATTACATAAGTGAGAGAACATAAACGATAAAGTATGAAAAATAACTATCCTGCCACACTTATTTCTTATGCTCACCAAATTGCTAAATGTGAAATCAAAATAGAAAAAGGAAAATTAAACACACAATATAAAATTTAAGCAAATAAATTGTAACACCCGGTATCTGATTTACCCGATACACTGGAAAAAAATCAGTATTTGAGATTAATGTCATTAAAACTAGGACAATGAATCATAATTTTTGGTGACATCAAATTAATGATGATTGACACTTTTTTGTTCGTCATAGGAAATTGTACGAGCGGATTTTAAAGAACCAGTATAAGAGGGGCAATTTTGTAAATAATGAAAAGAGTGGCTTATAAATGAAGCTAAACTCTTTAAGGATGTCAATTTGGGCCCGGCCCGCGGTCAATAGATTTGGCCCGATTTGACCGACCCGCCGTGTAACATCCCGTTTCCATAGAACGGGTCGGACCTGAGAAACGGGTCCAAGTGAGGTCAATCGAAGAAGTTAGGAAA
>JAOQML010000005.1:10712352-10727489 GCA_027568935.1 Erythroxylum urbanii
AAGTAAAAACATCTTATTTATATAAATTTTAAAAAGTTAAATAACAAACTAAAATTGTTTAAACTTAAATACTAAATTAAAAAATTGATTAGAATTTAAAATATACGTAATATACATTAAACCATTGGATCTTTTAAAATATAACTAGAGATCAAACCATGCAAGAGATTGGAGAGTAAAAGAAACTGCGCCCTACTCCTACAATTGACCTCGGTCAGTCTTGGTAGAATTTAGTTACCTGTCTAGAGTCCAGGCCTCTTCCCTGTCTGTGTGTCTGAGACTGTGTGTCAACAATGAAATTAGTCTCTCTCTCCTCAACGGTTGCAACCCCACATTACGTATCCTCTACAAAATCCAATCTTTCTCGTCCAATCCAACCCTCTGTGTCATTGGATTTCAGACCCTTCTCGTCCCATGCCGTCTCACCCCTCAAAACCTCGCTTAAATCTTCCAAAATTTTGGCTGTTCCAATCTCATCGAGTCCGCAGCGCCGTGTCTAACGCCATGTGACTGTTGCTGAGAGAAAGGTTTGTGTTCTTGGGAAATAACATCGATGACTTTGTTGCAGATGCTATCATTAGTCATTTATTGCTTCTTGATGCTCAGGACCCTACCCAAGGTATTTGCCTTTTTATCAATTGTCCTGGTGGTCCTCTCAGGTATTCCTCAATTGGGTTGAATTTTATCTTCTCATTTACGTGTTAGATTATAGTTGCTTACTTTAGTTGAAGTTTAATATAAGGAATTTACCATTTGATGATGCTACATGTGGGAAAGTTTGCGAAATAGGTGATCTTTGGTGCGTCATCTTTGATTGCATAATTCGGTTGCTAGAGAGTTGTGCTTGTAAGCTTGGTTTGCTAAGGAATTTGTGCAGGAAAGTTTTAAGCTTTCTTCTGGAAGTTAAATGTAAGTAAATGTTGAAAGTATTGATTTGGTTGCGTGGACGTTATCCCCTTTTCGGCCGTGGGTGAGGTTAGATTAACTGTAATAATCTTGATTGTGTGGGGTGGCCTGTTGATTAAAGTTTGATCATGTATCCCGAGTCCTCACCTGGTTCTTCTGCTATAATATAACTATCTTCCCCTGGATTCCTGGAGTTTCTTTCTCCTTTTCATGTCTTGCCATCTCCACAGATGCCATTCTGGGTTGTTTCGTATTCTATTGTTATTTCAAGACTAGACAGTTATATTCTCTTTTTCTTCCACAATTGGAAAATTGTAGACTAGACTTCAATAAGGATTTATCTAGTGTATAGAATTTTTGGTTGCTCGGGGTTAGCTTCAATTCATATTCAATAATGCGTGTTGCATAAGAGAAATGGGCGTAATCCCTCTGAAATGATCAGGACAATGTTTGCTAGTAAATATAATTACATATACATCCAGAAAACATTTTTGGCGTTTTCATACACTCCATGGTAACTGAACTCCAGTTTTCTTGTTTGATGTATGAACTTGATAAACAAGCAGTAGTTGGTCCATTACATGAAAAACAAGTAAAGCAATGCACTTCCCCAGGAAATGTTAGGTGAAAGAAGTTTGACTAGAAAATGGTTTGACTTTCTTGGAAAAGTTGTATGAAATGCTATAGCTTAATAAAGTAGAGAACTTATTGTTCTTCCCACTTTTCCTTTTTAAAAGGCAAATGCTGAGTTCTTTTCTCCAAAGTAAAACGTAGTATTCTTATGTTATAACTATACTACGATGCTACAGCTGTTCTGCCATTATATTTACTACTTCGCCTGTTCTTACTGTTGTATCATCACCATCCAATGCCTGCACTACCATCACCAGCACTACCTTCCTACCAGCACCACGAGTTTGCTACAACAGGCATTTTTGTCCCACACCTTCATCCATTACATATGACCAGAAGTGCTGGATGTGGAAATTCAGCGGTAATGTTTAGAAGTGAAAGCAAAAGTAGAAGCAAAACTGTAAAATATACTCCTTTTTAATGCATTGCCCTTACATTGTACTATTCTCATTAGTGATCTTTTTGCTCTAACATAAACTGTTCTGAGAAATGAAAAACTTGAATGTAGCAATATCCAAACCAAAGAAATACCTTACCAGAGTATTATTTGAATTAAGTTCTTTGTTTGGTTAAATGTTAAATGGACCCAAAAAGGGGAAAAAAATTTGAGAAATGTTTGTTATCTTTGTCTTGAATGTAGTGCTTTCCTTCAAGTGGTGAAAAATTGGGGGCACACAAGTTGACTTTTGCTGTAGGCTGTACGTAGGCATATTTTCTGGTATAATATGCTAAATTGCTAATCAGGGGAAGCATTGGAGAAAATGATAATTCATAGTTCATTATTAAATGCTGGGATCCTTTCCTCTGTGGATCTGTTTTGCCGGGATACCTCGGCGAAAATGATAATGTGCTTCCCTCTCTTCCTGATACATCTGTTTTGCTGTTACACTTTAGTGCTACAATGGCTATCTATGACGTGGTGCAGCTTGTGAAGGCTGATGTTTGAACAGTTGCACTTGGGATCTCAGCATCAACAGCTTCTGTAATTCTTCGTGGTGGCACAAAAGGCAAGTGATTTGGAATGCCAAATACACATATAATGGTTCATCAACCTCTGGGAGGGGCTAGTGGCCAAGCAATAGATGTAGAAATTCGAGCACGAGAAATAACAAGAACAATGTAAGTAGGATCATTTCAGGTTTCGCTGGTCGCACAGTGCAACAAGTTCAAAGAGATATAAATTGAGATTGTTTCATGTCTCCAGCTGAAGCAGTTGAATATGGGATTATAGATGGAGTTATTGATAGAGAGATAGTATAATTCCTTTGGGTTCAGTGCCAAAGAAGGTGAAAGCCACCCTAAATTATGAAGATATGCGTAAAGATCCAAGGAAATTTTTGACCCCAGATGTTCCTGATGATGAGATATACTAACTCCCCCTTTCTGTTGGAGGTATTGTATTCGTAACGGTATTCGTTTAATAGTTTGGCTGCATAAAACTTGCTCATTTTTGGACTGGAAAACAGATTTGTAGCTCTCGGTATAATCGTGTGTGTTGTCTTGTGAAAGAATATGGCCATTTCGATGTTTCTTGATAAAACCCTTATTACTTGGCTCAGTCTTAATGAATTTTTGAGTCGTGAGAACTGTGTCAATGCGTCTCTAGTGTGTCACTAGAAATGGGAAAAAGAATCAAAGCATGGTCAACTCCTGAAACCTACAACGCTATTATTGTGGTCTAAAAGAGGAAGCTATCTACTGGTCTAATATGTGATTTTATGTGAAGTTTACAACTCCTAATCAGTTGATTGTGGAGAGCAGAAAAAATTCGTTGCTATTGTTCATTGCCACACATCTTGCATGCTTCGACAGTCTGGTGGTAGCAAACCCAGTTTTTATAATGTGGTGGAAGCGAATGCATTCACTTGGTCAGCCCACGAGCCACTGGTTAAGATCATCGAAGCTTGTCCTAGTCGTGGCCCAACGAGAAGGTTATAGGCTAGTAACCAGAAATCGATACACAAATCCAAAACAGTTTCCTTGGTAATTTAATTATCATCTATCAAATAAGTAACTTTTCTTGTGTGGGCTCATTAAATAAAAGGTTGAGATAGGAGAGGGAGTAAACGTAAACCGGCACAGAGTTTCTCAAATAGGCTTTTGTTTCTCAAATAAGTAACTTTTCTTGTGTGGGCTCATTAAATAAAAGGTTAAGATAGGAGAGGGAGTAAACGTAAACCGGCACAGAGTTTCTCAAATAGGCTTTTGTTTCCGCCTAGAACTAACGATTGAAAATCCAAGTATGCTGCTGCAGCCAGTTTTCATTTATTCTCATCTTGTTCCGTGTTAACCAGCGAAGAACGAGAGGTACTAGCATAACCTATTAGTTTCTCTTTGCATCCTAAAACTAATGACTCCTTGCACTCAAAAAAGGAGGAATCGCCCACCCCAGGTGCCCCCATACTCTGGCCCGATAGAGTGGTAGAGGGGTAAATCACGGTTTAATCTCACTCAGTTCTTCAGTGAGGGAGCCCCGTGCCCGGTGTATACAAGGAGTTACCACATTGGATGAAACTCTCACACTGCCGCTGCCGAGACTTGAACCTGAGACCTTGCACTCAACAACCTCTCTGAAGACCAGTTGAGCTACCCGTGCGGTTAAGATATATGTTATATATAAGTAATTAGTTTTGGGAATATTTTTTAATTGGACATATAAGATATTAATCCTTGTTTGACTTGAATTCAAAAAGTGATTTTATATAATGTTCTAGATGTTATGAAATTCTATTTTGAATAGATGTGTATCTTTAAAAGGTTTGAATTGGATTTTTTTGGATAATGATAAGAGTGTAAAAGAAATCCAATTTGGTGTGTGATTCATGGGATTACGCTGGTGAATGAAGGATATCGTGAGATTCCTGAAGTTTGTGTAGCTTAGGTGTGTGACTCCTTATTTTGAACTTCCAGCGTACATGATTGGAAGTCTTCTTGCCTGGGAGTTTTGCAATAAACATTGCAGTGGGCGTTAATTACATATGGGAAAAATGCAACTTCCATGATTTTTTGGGATATAAGATAAAGGCAAGTTGTCTTGTGTGTTGGCAAAGGGATTTTGCTGGGAGTATCGTACATGTCTTTATTTGATGGTAGTAGTGTATCCCATGGGTGTTGATTTTGGTGTGTGATTCACGGCAACTCTTTGAGAGTGGCTGCTGTATGATATTTTGCCGTGACTCCTTCCTTTTTGCCTATCGCAGTTTGTGTGGTAGACAGTTGTGCCTGCTCTTTTGTTTGTGGATGAATCTTTGGCTGTGAGCTCCTATGTCTGGTGTTTGTGACTGAATGAAGTTGCTTCTCTCCTTGGTCAGCCATAGTTGATGATTTCTGGTATAGGCGTGAATTCATTCTCCTAATTCATTGTTTATAATTCGACTACTGAAGTATACTTGAATATTTCTCTGACTGAATTGAGGAAGATTTGTGGAGTGGCTCTTGGGTGAACTGCTTTTCCATTATTGTTGCAACAACTTCCAGATTTATTTCAGTGGAGCGAAACTCATCGAAAAGTTGTTCTTTTTATCTCAAGTGTATTATCGCTTTTGTTTCAGTTATTTTAATCACTTGAGTTGTTCATTTAATTATCTTTATTATTAAACAGTGTGTGAAAATCCTCTGTCGAGGTTAGTATGAGGTGGTCGTACTATTGGGTATGAAAATCTTTCACGGGAAGTGAGATTGAGTGATAGTGTCAAGGGTTGAGTGGTGTTGGCTCAGTAAAGCCTTGAGTAATTCTATTGTACTTCAGTGAAAGTGATTAAGCTGAGTGAGGGCCCCTCATACGTAGGCAAGGAATGCCAAACTGCGTTACCAAATTTTTGGTGTTTCTTTATTATTTCGGTTTTTCTTGTTTTTATTTTGTTGGCAGCAAAGAAGTTTGCGGAAAGTTTGCGAAACAATTAACCCCCTTTGATTTTTCACTTTTGTTATTCAAATTTTTTCTGCTTCCTTTTCCTAACTTTTCTTTGAATTGGAGAAACCTATATTTTCTTTTGACAGTTGTTACCTTGATTGATTAATGAAAACCAGATATTTTAGTTAGTATTCAATGAAATTTTGGCCAAAAGTGCACTTTAAATGTAACATTTTCATCACAATGCAACTTTAACGTTACAAAGCATTTGATTGAGGTTTTGAAAATGTTCATAGTAGACAAAAATTTTAATTGTATTAAAACTTCTGTCAGTTAAAATTTTTTATATCTTTTACATGTCGTATGGTATAGTAAGCTCTACTAGTATCTAATAAAAAAATTAAATTACTTATATTTATTAATTATATCAACTAATTTGTGATCCCTAAATTCCTTTATCTATTAACTTTATCTTAATTTGTCAAAACCCTAAATTACCAATTCCTTAATAGGATGTTTGGTTCACCTGCTGGAATAGATAAGAAGTGGAATGATTACTCGTAAGAATAGAATACATGAGGAATGAAATGAAATGAGTATTATTTAGTTTGGTTTATTCCTACAAATTTCAAACAATGATGTAATGCCAATGTTTAGTTTGAAAACATAAATTTAAAATGACAAAGGAATAACTAATAAAAATATCGAAATATCCATTATAGTCCACCAATTTACATTATTATTATTATTATTATTATTATTATTATTAAAAGAAGAAGAAGAAGAAGACACCTTGCATATTGCATTCTTCAAAGGCATGAGAGTGGTTCATTCTTTCTCTAGTCAACGCAGATATTTTTAGAAAATTATCAGATGTCAACATTCATTATATATAGTCTGAATTACAGTATAAAATAACATTGGAACGATATTGAAAATAAACTGAAGTTAGGGCTTTAAATGACTAAAAAGTTATTTAGTTGAACAAAAAATAAATTTCAGTCCTATTTTAAATAACTATATAAAATATTTAAACTTCAACATTATCTTTAATGTGTGACAAGAAACCTTCTCACCTACCCAAGTTTTCGAGAAGACACAAGACTAAAAAATACAAGTATTTGTGCAGGATGATCGGGAATTTTGCTTAAAGCAGTATCCCTTTCTTCATCTATCAGTCTCTCTATCTCACCCAATGCACCATCTAACTCTTCAACTCTTTGTTGAACAATCATTTCGGTCTTAATACTTTTATACAATTCTTTTCCCACCCCTTTTATGTTATCATCCAACAACCTAGGAAAAATAATAATTGAATCTACATGGCTTGGTTATCCCGTATTATTATTCTTTTTTCTCCTCTTTGTTAAAATTTTTTCAGCTTGTCTTTCAATAGTTGATGTTGGACGTTGGGTAAAGGATTCATCCATGTTATGCGAATCATGCTTAACTTCATATTCATCTTCACGAACTTCATTTATCCCACCTAGACCTTATTGCCTTTCCATTTCTTCAAGAATATCTACAACAGTTTGTGCTTCATTTCCAGTTGCGCGATATTCTCCATAGATCTCAGTCAACTGATTATAGAAAGGAAACTCTTCCTTCAAAATTAAGCAATATCTTTGTGACTCTAACAAGATGATAAAAACAACATTAATAATTTATATAAATGACAAGAAAGAAGTTAAAGAAAATACTTAAAACGAGTTAAAAGTTCAATACTTACACTTAAATAAGACTCTCATACATGATCTTCAGCAGTGATGATCTTCCTTTTGCTATCCCATCCAAATCTACTAGTATCTTTCCTTTCTATATCATTTACAATGCTCCACTCTTTCTTTAAAGTCTTAATCCTAGACTTTATGTGATGTCTGACTTTTAAGTTTAAATTAGGGAGTTTTGTTGCTACCAATCTTTCTAATTCATTTAGATAGCCAACTTTAAATCCAGTATCAGCATTTTATGTTTCCACATTATGCAAATCAACCATGTAGGAAACTAACATAACATCCTCTTTATAATTCTACTTTCTTTTTTTTTCTTTTTTAACTTTGAAAACTATTAGTTGACGGGGAATTCTTTGACATACTTATCTAGAAAATTAAAGCAATATTGACAAATAATAAAATAATCATCATAATAAAGGAAAAATAAAAACATTCATAAAAATTTTCATTTATTAATATTAAGCTTCAACAGCTTATGAGAACAACATAGTCTACAATAATAACATACAACATAAACAACAAAGAGTACAACAACTTGCAAAAATAATAATATAAAATCCCTTAACACTTAAACATAATAGAACACCTAAAAAGTGTCAATTTTCATTTTGCCTAGATGTTCACATTCATTGAACATTTCGCGTGCTAATTCAATTCTCCAATGTGTCTAAGCACTAGTTGGGTCAATAGTATTTATAGAATCCTCCTCAACAACTGAATTTGTGTGAAAATAATCTCCTAAATCATTCTCTATAAAGTCAAAACTCATCTCCTACCTAATAAAATTATGAAGCAAACAACAAGCTATAATAATTCGATTATATGTTATTATTGGATAAAATGGTGGACCTCTAAAAATAGCCCACCTAATTTTTAGCAACCCAAAACATGTCTCAATTACATTGCGTTCAGCTGCATGTTTCATATTAAAAAATTCCTCTGGAATTCTTGATTGGTAACCTTGACGCCATTAATTCAAATGGTATCTTTGACCCCTAAAAGGTGTAAGGAAGCCCTTACAATTTGTATAACCTGCATCGACTAGGTAACAATAACCTATATAAAAAAACACTATATAAGTTATTTAATTTACATTATCTCATATATAAAATTTCAAACAACCTTCTTATATCATACATGAAAGCTTACCTTAAGACACTTTAAGTTCATGTCTCCTATTAATTGCATCACAAAGAACTCGACCATCAGCTACTGACCCTTCTCAACCAGGAAGAACATAAACAACTTACATGTCAGATGTGCACACACTTAACATATTTATTGCAATGTCACCCGTACAAGTTCGAAATCTAGGCTTATCTTTAATTGGCACATTAACCTTGATATATGTACCATCTAGAGTACCTAAGCAATTCTACAATTCAAATGAAATAAATAATAATGAGGAACCTTATTCACATACACTATATTTTCTTATAAAAGTAATAGGGTGATTATCTACCTTAAACCACTTCCATTGATGATCTGAAGGGTCTATTGGCATGGGCTCAGGTTCTTTAAACAAAAGATCTTGCAAATGCATCACTGCATTTAAAACATTATGAAAACACTAACTAATCGTCTTACTTGACCTTCTAAAATTTTTCCTAATAACTCAATTTTTAATACGATGAGCAATAATATGTAAGAAAATTGCTACTTATTCATCAATAAGCATTTTTTTTGTTGACTTTAATCCTCATATACTTTCTAGCATTTCACATAGTTTGAAAAATGCTTGCTTATTTATCGTAACCATTGAAATAAATGACTTATCATTTCATGCATAATTCGCCTTACATAATCTTGATTTGAATAAAAATCATGAAAATAACATCTAACCTTGGCCTATGACTGTATAAGATGCCTTTGATGCTAATAAACTCAATAGCTAACTAACAACATTACACATCTCTAACCATACAGTCAAGACAACCACACACCTTTTTCTTCTTTAAGTATTTCTACTTAAACTTAAATGAGCCATGAATGCAAGAAATAAATTTTATAATGTATTGACATAAATTTGTTTAAAAAAGATGCAATGTAAGAGAACAATCATGAATTAATTCAAAATAGTTAATGACATAAAGTAGAGTCCCAGAGAAGTTACTTATACTTATTGATGCTCCACTGTTATAACATAAAGCTCGTAAATCTTAACTTAAGAACCAATGAAAGTTTTCTAATGACACGTAAACCAGTCTATAAGGCATAAGAAGCATATTCTAGCAGATATAATTGAGAAGGAAATGACACATTTTCAAGGTAAATGGAAAAGAGAAGAACAAGTAGAATAAGCATAATGACTCTAGTGGCTAAGGATAAGGAAGTCAATTTTCTAGGCTTAAAAATGACCTTGGTTATGTCATTTCATTACTAAGTAATAAAATACTAAAGCATTCAATTTCTCCAATAAGTACCATGTAGGGATGATCATTTTCCAATAAAGAGATGCACCCTAAAAATAGTTAGCTAATTATATATAGATTTTTCAGACATATTAGCTACACTTTGCAAAGTTAAAAGTCTAAAAAAAACACCTACATAATTTTTAGCATAAGTACAAACTAGAATCCAGTACCCCAAAAGATTAGATGCATCATCGCCCCACCCAATTCTAACATATAAAAGTGAATTATCAAAAAGATGCTACACGCAATTTAGCATATAATATTATAGAAATTAAAGAATTCAACCGTGCAATTAAAGTCATTTCTCACCTGAAAATTCAATCCTTAAACACCTACAAATTCACCTAAAAAAAGTGAATTACTTAAACAATTTCCTCAACACCTGCCATTGTCAAAGACAAAGACAAGTTCTAAAGTAATGAGGTACCCTCAGGTATGTCTAAATCCCAACGTTATAAATTTAGAGCTGATGCTAGACATTATTTTTGGGATGTGCCTTATCTTTGGAAGATTGGTTCGGATTTGATTGTGAGAAGATGTGTGCCATAAGATGAGTTCCATTATATTCTTACCTTTTGTTATGCATATTCTTGTGGTGGGCACTTTGGTGCTAAGCGCACTGCTCACAAGGTTCTTGATTGTTGTTTCTTTTGACCTACATTGTTTAAAGATGTATATGAATTTTGCAAGTCATGTGAAAGATGCCAAAAGTAGGGAATATTACTCGTAGAGATTAAATGCCTTTAATTAATATGCTATTTGGTGAGATTTTGTATGTTTGAGTTATTGATTTTATGGGCCCTTTTCCTGCTTCTTATGGTTATGTTTACATACTTGTTGCTGTTGATTATATGTCTAAATGGATTGAAGTTGTGGCTACTAGAACTAATGATGCTAAGGTTGTTGTTAATTTTGTTAAGACTAACATCTTTAACAGGTATGGCATTCTAAAGGCAATTATTAGTGATAGGGGAACCCATTTTTGTAATCGATCTTTTGAAGCTTTGGTGCACAATTATCATGTTGTCCATAGAACCTCAACTACCTATCATCCTTAAAGTAGGGGTCAAGTAGAACTTTCAAATCATGAGATCAAGTCTGTTTTGGAGAAAACTGTGCAACCTAATAGCAAAGATTGGAGTCTTTGATTAGGTGGTGCATTGTAGGCTTATAGGACAACTTATAAAACACCTTTATGCATGTCACCCTTCAGGATGGTTTATGGTAAAGCTTGTCACCTCCCAGTAGAACTTGAATATCGCATTTTTTAGGCCATTAAGCAATACAACTTAGAGTATGATGCTGTAGGTACCCAGAGGAAATTGCAGTTGCAGGAGTTAAAGGAAATCAGGAATTATGCTTATGAGAATGTTAGACTTTATTAGGAAAGAACCAAAGCTTACTATGACAAGATGATTAGTACGAAGGAGCTCCAAATTGGTCAAAAAGCCTTTCTTTTTCAGTCACGAATTAAGCTCTTTACTGGAAAGCTTCGTTCTAGATGAGTAGGTCCTTTTATTGTTACTAATGTGTTTGATTATGGTGTAATGGAAATTCAAAGTTTAGATAGCAACAAAATCTTCAAGGTGAATGGACATCACTTGAAACATTTTCATAAGGGTGTTACCACAAGCAAGGAGGAGGAGATGGCACTGCTTGATGCACCATATGAGGAGTAGATGCAATGCCTACGTTGAGCAAACGACGTTAACCAAAAGCGCTTAATGGGAGGCAACCCATCATACAAAAATCATATTTGCTTTCTTTTCCCTTCTCTTTTCTATTCAGCTTTTATTAGTGAGTTTATTTTGCATATGTGTTTCACCTTTCCTTTCTTGCTTTTATGTCAATATTGAGGACAATGTTGAGTTTAAGTGGAGGGAGGGGGATTTTGCATGAATTATTAAGTTTGATGGATGTTTAGGTTCAGCTTTATCGCTTCTTTTGTTATTCATTGAAGCCGCACCTATTTGTTGCTTAACTTGATAATTTTCACTTGTAATTGCATGTGTAGTAAGATTTTACATTTAAGTGTTTAGTTTTTTTAATATATCTCCCAATGATTAATAGGAGTTCTTGTATTATACGTGAGATTTAGTTGATAATGATTAATACAAAAAATAGGTGAATGTGTTTTTATGTAAGTTGTGAGCTTTATAGTTAAAGATTGACCTTGAAACTATACCATGTTGACTTAATAGATGTTACCATATATGAGCTTTTGAACCTTCAACATATTCTTTTTATTTGTGCATTCTTTTAATGGTATGATCTCTAGAACTTGCTTAATATCTTGGTAAGATTACATTCTTACATGTTTTCATGAATATGATAAAGGCACCTAGGATATTTAACTACTTTTAACCAAAAAGCCATCCTAAAGCATGTTATCCCCTAGTTAGCCCTTTTAAGCTTATTTATCCTTTTCTTTGCTTTATCTATGTTTAACTTAGATTTGTTCTTATTTTTAGCTTCTTTACCTTTTTTTACCATGGTTAGTAGAGCATGTTTTTGGTAAGTTAATATGTGGAATGGTTGGAATTGATGCAATTATGTGGTTTAAATCAAATTTGTGGCTTGTTGTGCAATAGTGATGTATCGGCCTTGAAAAAAAAAGTGAAAGAATGGCCATGTTTTACATTGTGATATATTCGGCCATGAAAAAAAAAGGAGAAAAGTGGAGACATATACAAGAGGAAAAGAATGAAAAGAATGTGGTTCCCATGACTTTTTGATGGGAATGGAAAAAAAATCAAAGAAGTTGAGTTTTGTGCTTTGAAAGAGTAAGAATGATGTACTTTGATGCATACTTGTGCAGGTGTTCTTTGATATGTATTTGCTCTACTCTTTTTGGTACTTCACCTTTTCTTATCTTTTTATTATCTTACCTTAAGCCAAGCCCCATTACAACCTTGATTAAGTCCTTTTGATTTGTGGTGTGCATGTATACTTTGTTGAGAATATGGTATATTATGTTCATTGATTGAATTTTTGAGAGTTAAACACATGAACCTTAAATACATGAGTGTTGGAGTGTATATCAATGAGAGGACCTATTGTTTTGATATGTTATGGATTTTTTTTAATTACTTGATGCTATCTAGTTTGTTTCATACATTTAAAGTGAGTTTATGTCTTTTATGTTTTGACCATGGTTGACTAAGTTATAGTTATAATACTTGCATTCTTTGATATGATCGGGAGATTTAAAGAAAAAATTGCACTTAAGTGGTTTTCTTGCACCCTTTTATTTTCTTTTTGTCACATTAGTTCTCTTATCTTTTTTTTTTGTTTTTTTTGTTTTCCTTACTCGAGGACAAGCAAGAGCTACGTGTGGGGGAATTTGATACACTGATATTTTCTTATCCTTTTAGTTCCTCTATATTCAAGTACATTTGGACAGTGGATGTAAATATGAACTTAAGGAGATGGAATTTGTAGAAACAAAGTTCATATTTTGAAAGAGGAGCTCGAAATGAGTAGGAATGGTCTAAGTTGCCAAATCCTAATCCTAGTAGGATTAGGAATCCCAGTTGCACAAGGAATCCTATTATGACAAGGATTTCCTGTTTTGGCGATTCGAGGAGAAAAATAGAATCGATGATGAAAAACATGATGGCAAGTAATCCTACTCCTACAAGGATTAGAAATCCTATTCTTACGATATCACCCAAATTTGCGATATGGGAATCTTCAAGGGTAGCAAGCGACCACGAATTTACAGCAGTATCGGCAACCATATGTGCCTCGGCAAAATCCAAATATAACATCAAATGCCGAAGGTAAGTCCTCTTTGGAAGATATAGTTTAAACTTTGACTACTAACACTTTGACATTTCAGCGGAGTACTGAAGCAAGTATCCATAATATTGAAAGTCAACAAAGGAACATTGAGAATCAACAGAGAAACATCGAAAACCAGATAAGTCAAATGGCAACGGCTATAAATCGATTGGAAGCGCAAACTTTTGGAAATTTTCCAGCACAACCGGAGATTAATCCTAGACAAAGTGCGAAGGCTATTACATTGCGAAGTGGTAAAGAACTATAGGAACCACTTTCAAAAAATTCCAAAAGAGAAGTAAAGGAAGAAATTACTCACATAGCACCTTCACAAATAGACTTGATACAAAAAGGGGTGCAAAGCAAGGTGCTCCTGCCTCCTTTCCCGAGTCGATTTGCAAAAGCGAAGAAAGAATAACAAGAGAAGGAGATTTTGGAGACTTTCTGAAAAGTTCAGGTAAATATCCCTCTCCTTGATATAATTAAATAGATTCCACGATATGCTAAATTCCTTAAGGAGCTTTGTACGTCAAAGAGGGAATTTAAATTCGATGAGAAACTCCAATTGGGAGAAAACGTTTCAACAATTTTACAAAAGAAAAAGTTTCCACCGAAATGTCAAGATCCAGGTATGTTTACTATCCCATGCCAAATTCGTGACCTACGGATTGAAAGAGCAATGTTAGATTTAGGTGCGTCCATAAATGTTATGCCATATCAGGTGAATAAATCTTTAAATGTTGGACCTCTTAAAGAAACTAATGTAGTGATTCAATTAGTGGATCGCTCAAATGCTTATCCAAATGGTGTGTTAGAAGATATATTGGTTCAAGTAGGAAATATACTTTTTCCGGCTGATTTTTATATTTTGCAGATGGGCGCCAATGATACATCTTTGTCTACTCCGATTTTATTTGGAAGGCCATTTTTGAAAATGACTAGAACAAAAATAGATGTTCACGATGGATCTTTAACTATGAAATTTGACGGTGACTTAATTAAGTTCAATATTTATAATACTATGAAAATTTCGGATGATGAACAATCTATTGTTTCTGTGGATTTTATTGATACATGGGTGCAAAAAAATTGGATTTTGGAAGACCAAGTTGGGTTTAGAATAATCCTTGAAGGAGGAAACACGTCACAAGGAGGTGAAGAGTCGTTATTCTTTAAGGGACAAATGGAGAATGCGTTAACTTGGCAATAAGGGGAGCAAATGACATTGGATAGTGAACAAATGGAGATGTCATCTTGCATGGAGACAATCGAACCACCTCTTCAGCAACTGACGTCCATTGAAATGCCCAGAAGCTTGAACAAGTTGTTGCCGTCGTTGATTAGCCCACCAGCATTAGAATTAAAAAGCCTACCTAGTCATTTGAAATACATCTTTTTAGGTGAGAAAGATAGATTGCCTCTTATTATTTCTAATAAACTTTTCGATGTGCAGGAAAGTCAGCTGGTTAACGTGTTAAAAGAGAATAAAGAAGCTTTCGGTTGGACAGTAGCTGATTTGAAAAGTATTAGCCCCACTCTCTGCATGCACTGAATTTTGATGGAAGATGAAGCGAAGGAAGTAAGGCAACCACAACGTCGTCTAAACCCACCTATGATGAAAGTGGTGAAGAAAGAGATTTTGAAGCTTCTTAATGCGGGCATCATTTATCTGATTTCGGACAGTAAGTGGGTAAGTCCAATCCAGATAGTACCAAAGAAAACTGGTGTGACTGTGATTAAAATAGCAATGGTGAGTTAATACCGACTCGTGTTCAAAATGGTTGGAGGGTATGCATAGATTATAGGAAGCTTAAT
>JAOQML010000005.1:10744055-10754923 GCA_027568935.1 Erythroxylum urbanii
GTACCGATGATGAGATTCTGGTACCGGTCTCTGGCTGGTACGGTACCTTCCGGCCGGTACCGACCGGAACGGTACGGAACTCATCACCATGCTTCACGGTCATTTCTTTTATCGGGGACACTATTTCTTAAGCCGGAATTGGCCTCGGGAGATGTATTCAACAATCAAATTACCCTAAAGAAAATGACAAATGTAGAACCTTACATTGACCCTGATTGATATTCAACAGATTTAGCTAATTTTATCGGTGGTTAGTTCATAGTGAATTAATAGAGCTTATTTGATCAACGGATAATCTCAACTGTTTATTTACAGATGTTCAGTAAAATTAGTTGTTTAGTATTAACTATTTATGTGTAAAATAAATTATAAGGGTATGTTACGAAACAAAATTAATGAAGAAATTGGAGGTGTTGAGAAATATGGGAAGACTGATCAAAGAAAGAGACGGATAACAAAAGAAAAGCTTACTTACCAGTCTTTAACCTCGTCGATTGATACACTATCTCACGATTTTATGTGGTAGCTCCTAATAAAGTTAAATTTGTACGTGCAATTAAAATAATGAAATTTATCATAATAGAATAAACTTATCTCTATCTTTATTTCTATCTCTATTTCTTTTCCATCTTTTTATTAATTTGTAATAACTTTTAGACATGATAATTTTTTTGTCTCTTAATTTTTTAGCCGTTTGAAAATGTTCCTCACAATAGCGCTTTAAAAGTAACATATTGTATTCAATCCATCAACTCAATCCGCTAACTACCAAACATAATTATTGGTTGTTTGATGTGGTTAAAACAACTAAATACATCTTAATTCGCTAAAAAATAACTGATCAGCTATTTGCCAAACAAGGCTCTTATAACTTAGCCAAGATCCAAGACCCAAGAATTGATTATATATCTAAAGTTTTTTTTTTGTAATATTATTGTTGGCAAAACTTCTAATTTAATAAAAGTTCATTAGTTTGATAATTATTGAAATTTGTTCTTTATCTAACATCTTATGGTGAGACATGTAAAATTAAGGTGATTAAATTATATTTTTAGAGAAACTACACAAAATAAATTTAAAAGAAAAAGTTAAAAAATAACAATACGTTGATTGTATAGTAATGACACTCAAAACAATAATATAGACCTTTTGGTGTTTGTGACATGGGTAGCAAAGCTTCTAACTTCAAAGGAATCTATCATTTTCCAAAGTTCAATATAAAGTTAATATAATATAATATGAAAAGAAAATGATATTGATGTTTTCATTCCAACTCAAAATTTTTCATTCATTCAATCAGGCAACATTTGGGGGTGCAGCATGTTGTAATCCCGTCCCGTGTGATTGCAACTACAAGTTTCCTTGATGTAGTTTAGCTGAGGATTATTTCTGTTTCTTCCCTCAAAACTTCCCTCAAAACTTCAGTTGTTTTAGATGACAATTTTGCTACATGTAACCTTGTGGGAGTTGATTTTTTTGTTGTTGTTGTAATGTTACTGTAAATTGTTTGGCATATTATATTTATATATGCATACAAATGCAAATGTTGTTTTTGGTGGTGGTGTTATTAGTACCATTTGTCTTTACGACCACTTGCGGTTTCCATCTTCTTGCATACGTACAAATGCAATGGTCAACTGATTGCCGGTTAGAGGGTGACGAGGTACAAATACTCTCCTGTCTCTAGCAATTTCTCTGTTCTAGTTTCTTGCAGAGGAGGTGTTTTCTTCATTACCAAAGTCATTACTTTGTATCGTTTTTCCTATATAGGAGTAGCGCTTGACTAGAGTTTCAGCATCTAGACTGCAGAGGTTATAGGATTCTGCTTTTTCCTTTATAATTGTTGGGAAATAAATGTTCGGGATCATTCTTTCCATTGACAGGAACGATCCAGACGTCATGTGTTGAGGAGTTTGGTCTTGGTTTTTGTCGAAAATTATTATTATGGTCAATGATGGAAACAAGGGAAGGTTGGTAGATGATTCGTTTGTGAAGTCGGAGAGTGAAGGTGAGCACTATAGGAGCTTCTATCAGTGGGGTGAAGGAGAAAAAATTCAGATGGACACACAGGGAAGAGGGTTTTCAGACGTGTACAGGAACACAAGTGAAGAGTTGTTTATCAAATCCTTGATGGAGACATCAATTGGCATGTCTGCACCCACCATGGAAATGTTGGGATTCAAGAATCTTTCTCAGAACCTTCGCACAGATAGCGAAGAGCTCTTCAAAAGTTGGCTTACGAATGGAGAGGCAAGCAACCCAAAATAAAAAACAACACAAAGAAACTTCTTTTATGAGTTTTATGAGTTGATAGTCATGCAATATTCATCTGAAGAATCTTGATTCAGCTATGAATGTTATTTTCAGCTCTTTTCCTTCTTTAACAAGAAGAAAAGCGTGTTTTGTTGCAGGCACTTCTTTCTTTGAAAATTTTGTCACTTTTATTCGTGTTTTATCAAAAAATTGCAGCAGAAGTTTTTGCTTTACCAAAGGAAATTATGTCAAGAAGCTGATTCGAGCATGAGCGACTAACAATCTGAAATAGCAAGTTTTAGCAATTCAATGCCAGTTGCTCATACGTGGTGTTTGATTAAAATATTAATTTTCTTTTCCAATTTCCCCTTGCAATTCTCAATCTGATTGCTGCATTTCTAATTCCTCTTCCAGAGTAATGTCTATCCATCAGGCATAGCACATCGGGCACGGCAATCATCACGGAGGTTAGTGGATTTATTCAAGTCATTGAATTGATTCCATCTGTGCTTGCTACTAACCCTCTATCCATAGACCCTACAAATTGATAATAGAAAGTCTTAAACTTTAGTTTGTTGATCACACTTGCATCGTTATAGAAACATTTGAAATTCCGAAAGCATTTGGTTTTGAATTGAAGCTTTGTGCTTTCAGCAAGATACTTGTGTCACCTCTATAGGAGTTAATGATCTTTCTTTTCCTTTTTTCTAGTGTAATTAATTCCTATTGCAGCGCGTTGAATTATAAGTTCAGTTCCATGAGGCATCTCTGTCCAAAAATATATCACAATTTTCGTTACAGGATTTCCACTGAGCTATCAAATCTGTCAAATCAGCATCACGGGGGAACACTGCAAAAGAAAAGAAGCAATGATGTATTTGCACAAATCAATCCAGTAGAGGAAGAAATCTCTGAAGATCTCAATCAAGACTTAATCAGGTTTCCGCAGCCCCCTTTCTATCTGCTCTACGTAATTTGACGTCTGCAGATCCTAGGATCTAGTACCGATCGACAGGAAATTAGAGCATCCTGATGTTCACTCTGAATTTCCTTGTAATGATTGCCAGGAATGCTGCGGAGAGAAGTATGCAAGCCAGTAATTTATATCTGGCCAAGGTCTGTGATGTTTAGTTATTCCGTGAAACTTGAGGTGAAGGAGGATTCTTTGATGGTTTCTTATGTCATCTTTGATTTTATACAGGCCTGGTTTCATAGTTGTCAACCCATGACGAGAAGTAGATCGTCTGAGCTACGGTATCAACGTTCTCAGCAACAATAAAATTGTTGGAGCTACTGATACAGTATTTCTGTATTTCTTTTTTTTTTTGAAAGTTAAAATGAATTATATTAACAAAAGCAAACCAAATAGACCGTACTCATCCAGGATACAACCGTCACCAATTGCATTACACTACTAGAAAATATAGCTCATTCAAAGAAAAATTACAAGAACCATCATGGTTAAGACCATCCCGCTTTTTGTGAGCTAAGAGAGTCTCTCTAATCAGGTTCACAGTTAGCTCAGCAAGATCAGATTGGTGCTTCTCCTCATTTTTATAAATCCACCGATTTCTTTCCCTTCAAAGATAGTAGATAGTCAACTGTATTTCTGTATTTCTTGCAGAAATGTTGATATTACATATGGTAGAGATCATCATTTTCCAATCGGAGACTGTTTCTTTTTCAGGAAAAGGTATGCTGCCATGCAAACTTCTCACTCAACTTTGGGCATGGTACCTGTGCAGACTGCTTCTGAGGTTGGTATAAACAATTTGAAACAAGAGTTTGCAGATCCAAACTGTTTCGCCGACCTCCCAATGCATGACGCTGCCAATCAATTGGATGCATTTATTTCCACCTCCAATTCTTCTTCCTCTACCTTCAACAACCCACAGTTGGGAAATGGGGACAGAGTTTCCTCTGTTGTAAACATGCTAAAGGGTACACTAGAACGCAAGAAACTAAACAAACAGATAGACAAAGAAACTCTTGAAGATAGTTGTAATGCACTTCCCCTAGCTCAAGAAGTAACAGTCAACTATGGTTATGTTCATGGAAACGGAAATAGCATTCTTGAGACTCCAGTCACTTATCAAGAAATAAGCCCTGTCCAACTTACAGGTCCTGGGATATTGCAGAGCTTTCAAGGATCCATACCTTTTGACTTGGAAGGTTTTGGAAATCCTGTAAATGCAACTCAACTAACTGCAGTTTCCCGAGAACCTTCTCAGAGTGAATCTTCTGCAGCGGCACCAGTGGTTTCATCTGGTTTTGAAGCATGCGATGGTCCCAGCAACTCAAATCAAGCGCCAACCATCTGCGAGAGTTCGAAAATAGAGGTTGAAAACCAAGGAAGCTCAGAAAATGGATCTAGAGTTAAAGGTACACACAATCATCTGCATATATTACTAGTTTGCTTCTTCAGATGCCAATTTTTCTCCTCATCTGATCTGAAAATTAAGAGGGCTGATCATTACACTCACTTTCTTATCAGTTCATTTCGAGGTGAAGTACTATTTAAAATAGATAACGTTAATTTGATAATTTTTCTCAACTGTCAAATTCTTCTATAGTGCTTTGCATATACCCCACGACCCTTCTTAACTTCCTGCTACTAACTATAGGTTCACCAGTATATCTTATCACTTTGAAGAAGAGCCAAGCATTTAACCATGGAACCTCTTCAGTCTACAAAAAATGCACCTCACATTCTGTATTTAGATGACAAAAACATAGAATTTCAACTCAGCCTTTGCCACATACAATCATGGACATAATCCAAAAATTCCTGCAATAAGCTGATAGGAGTTCTTTGGCTCTGAATAGCAGAACCATTTTACAATTTGAAATTGTAGATGAATCCTAGTTCATGTGTTGTTGAAGAGAAGTTATTCGAATGCAGATATCAGAGAGCGGATAATTGACAACTTGAAGGATGATAGAAAGGTATTCCTATTTCTTTGATGGAAAAAATACCTAACTTTTTCTTCCATTCCCTTGCTTTAATCTAATAATTTGGTGTAGAAGGGAGGTCTAGTCCGATATGGATCTGAGACATCAGCTGTTTCAGGTAATCAATTATCCTGTGAACTTTTCTAGCATGATGTGGAACTCTTACATGGTTCTTGCTCTCTGTAGGACTGCATTAACGAAACAATTGTCCTGTGCTTCACCTTTTAGTTCTCTTAAATGATAAACACACTCAAACTGCAAATGTATGTGATGTTGAATCTTTTTAATGCACATCAGCGTTAAAATTGAATCGTCTTTCTAATGTCTTAATAAGCAATTAAGATCTAACGTTAAGAGAGTGAAAAAATTCCACATCTTGTGGTGTTTGCTTCCGTTATGTGATCATATTAATTATGTGTACTACTCGATGAAGAATAAATAGTTTTTACATTGCGGATGTTATTCAGTAATTGTTATGTGTCACATCATTCTCTCTGACCAACAATTATTCTGCCAGTTGAAAATGTGGATCCAACTAAAAAACGCAGAGTGGAGCGCTCGCGAAAGTAAGCATGGTCATATTCATATCATCTTCGTCGTTGGAAGTGTCTGTCATTTTTCCAGTGCTTAGGCCAATGGCTCATATGGAGTTCTTTTTCTGCGCATGAAAGAAAGAAAGCATCAAAAGAGAAATTAAGAAAATTTTAATTAAAAACTACTCTCCATATACTTTGATTTTGTTATCCCAGAATAGCTCAAGTCAGGATTATGAAATACTTTTCTGAATGTGTCTGAATACACGATATGAGTGCAGAAAAATGAATTAGAAACTGAATCTACCTACGTAAATACAGAGGTCAATCAATACACGTATAGATATGATTATGCCCAGGAAGCTTTGACCTACATTGCATTTTCTTGGGGATGTAGAATGGCCGAGGCAAAAGAAAGAAACTTGGTTCCGGCAGTTCCGTCTGATATGCAAGCAGTTTTGAAGAGGTGTGAAAATCTTGAAAAGGAAGTCCGGTCACTCAAACTTAACTTATCTTTTATGAATAGGTAATGCCATACTTGTTCACTTGCAATTGCATTATCAGAAACTCGGAATAAGTTTTGTCAGCCAACATTATGGACCCAGTGGTTCAGTTTTTCTTTGCTGTCTCAGTTCTGTAAATTGTTAGGACTCCAATTGCAAGGTGTTCTGCTTTGAGAGTTTATGCAATAACTGGACCCTTGTGGAATTATATTTCAGGAAGGATTCTGAGCAGACTAAGCAGATTGAAGAACTTCAGAAACAGAATGAGGAATTGACGGAAGAAAAAGAACGCCTGCTGGAAGAAATTGAGAGGATCCTTTCAGAAACAGGCAAGATGTAACTTAATATTTCATTGTACATTTTAGTACGAAGCCCAAACAGCAAATATTTGGTAGAAAGCTGAAATTTTTTTCAAGGAGGTTGAGCATATGATATCGTAAGCAAGGCTTGTATGAAGGAGAAAACATGGAGACTGGTAGCCATGTTGTAGCATTATGTGTGCCTGAAGTCACTAGTCAGTATATAAGATACATGGCAAACTATATATATCTATTCAACTCTAATTGCAACCTCACAATTTTACTTTGGCAAAGAAGTTGTAAAACGTTGAAGCTCATATTTGCCATGAATTTAAACATTTTTGCTCAAAGCCGTTATTCTAACGTCTCAAAGGCTATATGCATGAACCAGAGCTTGTTGAACACCAATGATAAATTCAGAAAAAAGTAAAGTGGCTACTAGCACGTCACTAGTGCCTACTTGTGGACAACTCGGATTTCCGATCAGTGACAGTGAGCTTCCAAGTTCAGAAAGCACTCAATGGCTAATTGGTAGAAGCACGAGAATGGATATAAGAAATATAAAGGAAAACTATTCTGGAAGCCAATTTAATACTAAATGAACACGGTTTTCCTTCTATTATCCTTGTATAGGAACAGTTGAGAAAATAGAACTGAGTAGAAATATAGATGCAACATTCTATCTATACCAAACAAACCCCTGATAAATCTAAATACATGACCTTTTTATTTTTCAAAATCGGACCATAATTTCTGCCTCCACTTATGAATTTCTGTTCCTCTGTGTCCCTTTGAGAAATGCACTTTCTAATAGCATGTAGGTGTTTGAGAACATCTGCCATGTCCATTCTTTCTTCGGGCAAATCCTCAGAACAGATGACCCCAATTCCGAAAATTGAAGCATAACACTCGCCTAGTTGAATCCTTGATGAAGTGGCCTCGGTTGTATCATCATCTTGCAGCAATAAGAGCTTGGGATCTATGATCTGGACCGCTCCATGTGGCAGAGACATTTTAACAAACGCATGTAGTCCCTTAGTCTTGTTGAACATTTCGTCAGTGGGCCTCTTTCCTGTGAACATTTCAAGTAGCAGAATCCCAAGTATATGTCACCTTTTATTGATGGTTCTCCACCCAATCCATATTCTGCAAGTTGAAACATGTTTATGAGCTGCAGGTAATATTGACGTTCTTAGCCCATTAGTTTGAGAATTACCTGGAGCAACATAGCCAATTGTTCCTCTTATTCCAATTGAACTAGAGGCTGAGCCAAAAGGGTTGCTTGTATTTGCTGAAAGAAGCTTTGCGAGGCCAAAATCACCCACATGTGCAGTGAGGTCATTGTCAATGAGAATGTTGCTGGGTTTTAAATCACAGTGAACAATTTGTGTATCGCAGTGATGGTGCAGATAATCCAAAGCAGCTGCCACATCTATTGCTATGTTCAGTCTCTGCATAAAGTTCAAGTGTTTTGCTTGTTGGGGTTCATCGTGAGATGGGCTTGAGTGTAACCAAATGTCCAAATTACCATTTGGCATGAACTCAAATACCAGAGCTTTGAAGTCATTGCCTTTGTGATCAATACTTGAGCAAGAAGTAACAACCTTGATTAGATTCCGATGTCTAATCCTCCTCAGAGCTTCACATTCTGCTATGAAACTTCTGCTGGCTCCTGGTTGGTGAAGCTTCAACACCTTCACAGCAATGACTTGTTCATCTTCAGTGACCCCTTTGTAAACAAAGCCGTATCTTCCCTCACCAATGAAGTTTGCCGGAGAAAATTCACCAGTAGCTCGATGAAGCTGCGAATAAGAGATTTTCGGGATATGGCTTCCCAGTGATGAGGCGGATGATGCTTTTTTCTCTTTGGACCTTCTCCTTCTTAAGTGAATGGCAATAAGACCTGCTAAAAGCAAGGGGATAAAGACGGGAATACTAGCTATGACTGCAATTAATCTATGAGAAAGATGCGTCCTTTGTTTCTTTACATTTTGCGGGCAAGGAGGCAACTGGAGCTCCTTAATCCCTCCACAAAGATTTTTGTTTCCAGCAATTGAAAAAGCACTCATGTTTGTCAAGATTCCTGTCTTAGGTACCTCGCCCTCAAAACTATTGAAAGAAAGATTGACATACCAAATGAAAGGTAGTTCACCTAAAAACTTTGGAACGTTGCCAGAGAGATTATTACGAGAAAGATCTAGGAAGCGAATACCTCTAAGTTTACTAAAGGATTGAGGAATGATTCCTCGGAAATGATTTCCATTCATGAACAAGGATTCCAACTCTTGGCAATCACCAAGGGAACTTGGAACCTCTCCAGAGAATTTGTTTTCTGAAAATTCCAATTCCACAACATTCTTCATTTTGCTCATTTGGGATGGCAATCTTCCTGACAATTTATTCCACCCTACAGACATGTCGATAGTAAGTGAGGGAAGGTTCACGATATTTTCAGGTATGGTTCCGATAAGGTTGTTAAAGGAGAGATCAATAGCTTCAAGGCTTGTGCAATTACCGAAAGAAGTAGGTATACTTCCTTCTAACATATTTCCCCACAATGAAAGAATGCTTAGACGAGTAATGTTGCCAAAAGAGGATGGGATTTTACCAGAGATGTTGTTGCTGTAAAGATAGAGTCTTTCTAACTCAATAAGTTGTCCTATGGAGTCAGGAATTTCTCCAGAGAGATTGTTGTCGTCTAATTGGACAAACTTCAAGTTGACTAGGTTTCCTATGCCTTGAGGTATGCTTCCATATATCTCGTTATGATCAAGCACTGAATCCAAAAGTGTAGTGGAGAGATTGGCAACTAAATTTGGGAGCACTACTCTAAGCTAGTTTTTACTTAATTCCAGCACTTGTATGCTAGTACAATTAGACAATGAAGTAAAAAGGCTCAAATTGTTGCCACTATTAACTCCAAACCTGTTTTTATGAGCCTTAAGTTTCTGCAGCTGTTGGAGATTACCCAAATATGGCATTGGTCCTGTAAAAGAATTGTCAGTTAGCTCAAGGATTATAAGTCCCGAAGAATTGATGAGTGATGATGGAAGTGGTCCAGAGAACTGGTTGGCCGCAAAGTAAAGCCCTTTGAGGATTGGAAGTCTCAGATCATCGGGAAGCTGTCCATGCAACGAGTTTGAGGAGACACAGAAAAGTGACAAGGAGGATAAGTTGTAAATAGGAGTGGGAATCATACCAGACAGCTTATTTTCGCCAAGGTTCAAGTATCTTAAGTTGGTCAAGCGTCCAAGATCAGCAGGAATATCTCCTTGAAGATTGTTTTCCGTTAAAGAAAGAACACCGAGCATGGAAAGGTTTCCAAACGAAGGCGAAATTTCTCCTAAAAAATGGTTTCCACCAAGGTGTAATTTTGTAAGTTTTGACAGATAACTAAGCTCTAATGGAATCTTCCCTTGAAGTTGGTTAAGATAGACGAGAATGGTTTGAAGTTGTGAACAGTGAGATAAGTTGGTAGGAATGTGTCCCTGAAAGGAATTATTCACGAGCGAAAGATGACGTAGTCGAGACAGGTGACTGATTTCTTTTGGGATCGAACCATGGAATTTATTCTCGCCCAGTTTTATCACCCTAAGAAATGTAAGGTTCCCTATGTGCGGAGGCAGGACGCCCACCAAATTGAAGGAACTGAGGTCTAGACCGGTCACTCTTTGGTGCCTACTGCTGCAGCGAATCCCCCTCCATTTGCAGAAATGAACAGAGTCGTTCCAAGAGTCTAGGACTCGAAAGCTGGCGTTAGTGTCATGATGAATGACATTTTTTAAGGCAAGCAAAGCCTGCCTATCCGTATCATTTGTAAATGCAGGTCTAGTGGCTGTGACGACTGTGAAAACCAGGAAGAAAGGAAAGAAAAGAAGTGAGCTCCGAAGTTGGTGAATGAGCATGTCTGTTCAATGACAGCCAGGTTTTGAGGTGATGCATTAAGCTTATGAATAGAGTATATTTATAAGAGCATTTGATACGTGAATAAGACTTTGAATCCAAGTCGTAAGTCCGTGTTCTGACTTCTGACTGACTTTAAAGTTCACTCTGGTCGTCACCGAGAAAGGGGCCACTCAAAACACTTTAATAACTTCTGAACAGGAACTGCGTTTTCTGGAATAGCAGATCTGCTCTCCTAAATTTACGGACTAATTCTGTACTTATTCTGTACCGTAACGAAAATGTCGACATTTTAACGAAGTTTTATACCGAGCTAATACCTCCTCTTTCTTTTGAATAAACTTGACTCCTTATAATTTATAATTTTTATTAGTTATTATTATTATTTTTAATAAATTTTAGTGATTGTTATATTTATTAAATTC
>JAOQML010000005.1:10756768-10767804 GCA_027568935.1 Erythroxylum urbanii
TGATTGGGTACAGCTATTTGTATTCGAAGGTAATTGGGTAGCCAATAAAGGATTCACCACTCTTGATAGAAGGAGATGATACCCACGGCCTCTTGTCGGGGTCATTACTCAAGAGTCTTTAGCCAGAGCAATTATGTGTCATAAAGAGAGTCTTCAATGACACATATAGCAATGAGATCCCAGGAAAAGAACTAACATCACTTGGACTACATGTGACATAGTCAGTCTAGGGGGAGTTAACAGATAGCCCGTGCTCCGAACTAAGTGGGGTATAGTATAGTGAAAGGACGAATTGCATGGTAATTGTCTAAGATTCATGAGTTGGATAATTAACTTTCAAAGAGTTTGTGTGTTAATCCACTTATATTCCGACAAATAGGCATCATAAAACCTTCATGATGTGTTTGAATTAAGAGTTAATTCAAGTGCCTAAAATGTCCGGGAACTTAAAGGTTACACGCATAAAAGATCAAATAAAAACAAGTGTGTATAGCCTATTTTAAGTAGGCCACGATCGCGGCCGTAAGCGAGACATGTCACGATCTTAGCCGCGATCATGATATAAGCTGCGAAGTGACATATAAGTGAGTTCTACGAAGTGACATATAAGTGAGTTCTTCACTTATATGCACGAGGTTTTTTCATTTCTTACATGCACAAGTGATAGCATAAGGGCTCTAGAAGAGTTCTAGAGTGAGAGAGAGGAGTCTTGAGTCTTGTTCTTGCAATTCATGCAATTGTTGCATGAATCAAAGTGTATATAATAAGATTCTTGACCTATCTTTCATCATCTTGACCATCTACTAGAACTCATCTAGTTTGGTGCTCAAATAACCTTTATACATTGTTTCTTCTTCCATCTTTGTGTGTTCTTAGAGATCAAGGAAGGGTTTGGTATTTGCAATAACCCAAATAAGGAGAAGAAACAAGAAAGGAGGAGATACACAAGGTAAAAAGTTTTATTATTTCATATTCTTTACATATCCTTACAAGCATGTGAGATTCTGTGATTTTCGAGTTGTCATGGTGTCGAAATCTTAATTCCGACACTTCCGCTGCATCCGCATGCATGAGAAGCATGCAACCATGGAAAACCCAATATGAAATGCATCAATTTTCATATATTTAATCAATCACATTTATTCATTTACACATTCACTTTCACATTTTAATCGAACCTAAGTTTAGCATTCAATAATTAAATTCAGTACACTTATTTCTGTCAAATTCACATACAATGAACACTTCTAATGTGATTCTCTTGCATCAAATGCCTCGGACTATCAATGTCTGGAATTAACACATTCACATCAATAATAATTCAATAATTAAAATTTCAGCAAAGATAGACAATCTTAGTGAGCATCTAGGTTACTCACAATATGCTCCAGATAGTTATTGCCTTGATGTCCTGGCAATATCTGGATGCGGTCTGTCCATTTGTGCTTCTATATCATGCAATACGCATTGACACATATTACTAATTTTCACAATTATATAAATATTCATCAGTATACATATGTATGTGTGTTATGTACAATGCATACTCAATATGACTATTTCGAGTATATTTCCTTGATTCACATCTTATGATCATTTAACAACATCATTCCACCATTCATTTATACCTTATACACCTTACTTACTTTAAGCACCTAATCCATCATCAACTAGGTTTATTCTAAGCCTCATTCAAGCCTAAATACATTATAAAGAAGTACCTTCGTATTAGCGTTCCAAATATCGTTTAAAAGACAACCTTTCTCTCTTTGTACCTGCCCACGATCTTGGTGGTCCTTCCCACAATTGTGATAGAACCTCATGGAACTATCCACGATCATGGTGATTCTACCACGATCGTGATAGAACCAAAGTTTGTTAGGCCACAATTGTGGGGACTATGCCACGATCATGCCCTACATTTTCTTCCTTACTTCTTCCACGAATTTAACATACATAATAACATCATTTACACTCCAAATTTTCCAGCATTCATATTCAATTATACAACTTCGTTTCATACAAATCTAGCCACCATTTTGATTGCATTCAACTCACAAAACTCTACTCAATTGGCCCTTTATCATTTACTTGATCCCATTCATTCATATAATCCTAACTCTTTCCCATATTCTTTACCTTTCCATACTATATCCATTCAACAAGTCATCTCCATAGTTCATCATTTATACTACATAACCTCATCATCTTTACCTCAATTTTATCTAAATACCATTCATAAGACAAATTGATAACTTAAGGTTTAACAATCATACAAAAACAAAACATATCATCATCATTCTTTATCATTCACTATCATCTTAATTCTTATCATTTTAAGAGCACTATATTAGTCTTTTCTTTAACTTCCAATCTCAATCTATTTCCTTACTTCACAACTTATAACTTATGGTTTTCATGCTTTCAAAAATAGAACACAATCGCCTGCATTTATTCACCCAATTTTTGCACTCAATCATTAACACAAAATAGGGCATAAACACATCTCTATATTCATCAACTTTAAACTCTCATTCTAACACCGTTTTTACATACCATCTATCTCAAAAACATCTTTAACATAACTTATAATGTATCACTCATCATAATCACAAAAACAACCCATGAATATGTCCATTTATTCATCCACAATTTAGCATAAAAGTTAACTCCATTTACACTTTCAATCTATCCCTAATGATCATTTAAACAACCCATGAATACCATTAATATACTAAAAACAAAACATATTTTACACCCTTGTTACATCATATATTTAACACCATGATCATGATCATTCAATCTCAAACTAATCACCATATTTGTTTCATTTACAACAACCTATGAAGATTAACATGCTATTTACTTGATTTACTCTAAGCTTTTTTCAAATCTCCAAAAAAAACCCTAACTCCTTCTGTTACATGATCATCATCATGGAGGGTGGAGTAGGATAAGTTTTTAGTGACAAGATGATGAAGACAACAAAATGGAAGTAGAAAATGATGGATGAGAGCAAAGCTTAACATGTGATGCTTGGAGAAGAGAGTTTCCTGAGATGGAGAAGAAGACACGAAAGCAACGAAGAAGATGAAAGCATGAATTAAAATGAAAGACAATAAAGAATGTGTCTTCCAAATGAGAGAATTATGAGGGATGAGTGGTGAGTGGTAGTGCCACTTGTCACTGCCACTTGCCACCTCCCCATGGTTCCATTTGGCCCCTTTTTAATAACTAGTCTATTTGTCTCGAATTTCTAATCCAATTGCCTCCTAATTTTCAATGACACTTGTCATTAAATCCTAATACCACATATCAATTATTTCTACGGCCATTTGACACTTATTTCTATTACCATTTATCAATTGTCTTGCCACTTGACATTTTTCCTAGTCCAAAAATACCTAAACTTTCATAAATTTCCCAATTTTGACTAAAAATTATAAGTCAATAATTATACTCACAATTTAATTTTCAAGACAAAATATTCACTATTGACATCATAATCATATTAAAATCATTTATACCCCAGAATATGTCAAATAAGTGCATGAACAATCATTTTAATAAGTGTGAAAATTAATAATCATGTATGTGCATACTTATATTATGCATGAGCATGAAATGCATTTCTTAATTTCTCAATAATATTTCTTATGTACAGTATTTTAGGGTTCTGACCCTTAGCATGGGAAAATGGGATACTACACTGTTCCCCTAACAAAATTATCAAATGGCTTCCAGATACAAGTGCTTCTTCCCACATAACACCCAACAACAATATTGTCGACTCCATTCATCCATATCACGGAACTAATTAAGTAGTTACTACTCTTCCTATAACCTCCAAAGGTTCCTTATCTTTCCCTACAAATTTTCAACCATTACACTCAAATAATATTCTCATTATGCCTAACCTCACTGCCAATTTACTTTCTATTGCTCAATTTGTTAAAGAAAATTCTTGTTTAATTAAGTTTAAGCCCTTTAGTTATGTTGTAAAGGATCTTTCCACGAAGATTCCACCTCTCACTAGAAACATCGATAAAAATCTCTACCCTCTCAAGGTTCCTGTTAATTTCGCAAATCTTATAGGCTTTGATGCTTAATGTGCTTCTTCACACCTCTAGCAGCATCATCTTGGACATCCATGCACTTAAAATTTTTAAAATTATTTACATATGATCCATTGTCTCGTAACTATATCCATTTTAATTCATGTATTTAAAGAAAAAGTTATCATCTTTCTTTTTATACATCCATTAGAACATCCATTGTGCCTTTTTAAATTATTCATTGTAACATTTGGGGACCATCATCTTTGTTATCACTTTCTGGTTCATAATATTTTATAATTTTTATCAATGATTTTAGTTGTTAAACTTGGATTTTTCCTCCAGATCATAAGTTTCAAGCATAACAAAAATTTCAATTTTTCAAAACCACTGCTAAGAACTTATTCTCAACAAAAAGAAAAATATTTCAATGTGATGGAGTTTTTAAACTCATCAAAAGATTATTTGCTACTTTTCTTACCACCCATGACATTTCCTTTTGTATTTCCTATCCTTTTATCTCACAACAAGGTGTTGCTGATAAAAAATTTGTGGCATAACTAAAACATTAATCACTCTTATTATCTAAAGTTCTCTTTTGGAGTGATTTTGGTATGAAACCTTTTCCATTGTTGTTTACCTTATAAATCTTTTACCATCATCTACCTTACATTTAAAATATCCTCACAAAATGTTGTTCAATTCTTCTCCTAATCTTATTCATCTTTGTGTTTTTGGTTGCACATTATTTCCTTTTCTTGCTCACACTAAAACGAATAATCTCATACCCTAATCCATTCCATGTGTATTCCTAGGCTACGCCTCCAATTATAAAGGATACAAATGTTTTGTTGCCTCTATAAATAAAATTTATATTTCTTGACATGTTAGATTTCTTGAAACTCAATTTCCTAATCTCCAACCTAACTCATCTTCCCCTCATATCACTTCTTTATGTTTACTATTACAATTTCAATTATCATCTGCTCCTTCAACTTTCTAGTTCTCCTGTCTCACCTGTCTCGACTACTTCTGGCTCACCCACGCTTCCTATACCCTCTTCCGTACCTATTCTACCTATTCGTTATCAATCATCCTCCTTTTCTTGTCTAATGGTCACTTGCACTTGGGACCATGCTCGATCTTAAAAACTTTTCCTGACCACATTACTTATAACACCACTTTTCCTATATCTCTTAACCTTAACCCTACTTCTTTTACTCATGCAAACAAATTTCCTCATTGGAGACAAGCCATGCTTGATAAGTTCAAAGCTCTCCATCATAATAGTACTTGGTCTTTTATTCCCCATCCTTTAGGTGTAAATATTGTTGGTCGTTAATAGTTCTTCCATACAAAGCTTAATCATGATGGTTCCCTAGATCACTATAAACTATACCTAGTAACTAAAGGTTATTATAAATCACCCAGTCTTGATTATACTGACACATTTAGTCCAGTTCTCAAACCAACCATCATTGTCCTCATTCTCACACTTACCTTAGCTAAAAACTGGTCCATTTGTTAGCTTGATATTAATTATGCTTTTCTTCATGGCAACTTACAAGAACCTATTTTTACGCAACAATCACCTAATTTTGCTGATCTTCATCATCCTTATTATATGTTTCATCTACACAAAGCTCTTTATGGTCTTAATTAAACTCCCAGAGCTTGGTTTCACTGGTTAAGTCATAAACTTGCTAACCTTAGGTTTACTTCTTCAACAGTTGATTACCTCTCTCTTTATTCACTTCACATCAATTCAAACCAATTTTGTCCTTATTTATATGGATGATATCTTGGTGATTGGTTCTTTACAATAATTCATTCAAACCATCATTGACATTCTTCATTCTACTTTCACCATAAAAGATATAAGTCCTCTTCACTACTTTTTAAGCATCAAAGCCACTTTTACACTCACTAGCATTCTTCTCACATAATTTAAATACACTTGTAACTCCATCATACAAGCATTGACTCTTTCAAACTTGTCTCCACACCCGTTACCACCTCTCAACCATTTTCTAATGATCATGGCCTTCTCTTTCTAATCTTACTGAATACTATAGTATTGTTAGAGCTCTTTAATACCTTTGTCTAACTAGACTAGGTATCTAATTTGTTGTTAACAAATTTTATAATTCTTACATTATCCCACTGATATTCACTGGATAACAATTAAGCATATTCTTTGGTATTTTCTTACCCCATCCTATAGTTTACATTTCACTAAACCTTTACCTTCACCATCATTGCTTACTCTGATGTTGGTTGGCTTGGGTGTCCTGATGATAGACAATCTACATTTGGTTATTGCATTTTCTTTAGCTTCTCTTTAATTTATTGGAGTTCTAAGAAATAACCTACTGTGGGTAGATTTAGTAATGAACCAAAATACAAGAGCATTGTTACAACTGTCATTGAACTATGATGGCTAAATTCTCTACTTGGTGAACTTGGATTCTCTGACATTAAACCACTTTTGTACTATGACAATAATGGCACTACGTTTCTTACTGTAGATCCTGTGTTTCATGTTTGTACCAAATATATTAAAATTGATATACTGTTTGTTTATGATTTGATTACAAAGAAATTACTATTCATACATCATATATCGAATTCTTAGTAATTTGCTAATGTTCTTACTAAACCATTGGGTTTTACTCCCTTTTTACTGTTACAACACAAGCTTAAAACATTAACTTGCATGAGGCTACTAACAAATAATTTTCCTAATCTTTTCTGTTCTAAAATTTTCATTGTCTTTCATTTAGTGCCAAATTTTTCACTACCAAGATTTGATTTTGAGCAACAAAAAAATTTTCATAGATAATAGTTTTTGTCTATGATTTTTGAAAACACTGCATACAATTTTTAGTTATAGGGAATTGATGATGATTTATGTGAGAAAACAGGAACATCATAAATAACTATAGGCCATGTTTTTGAGATAATTAGTTTTATTTTTTATAGCTAAAAGTCTACTTTTTTGTAGTGCCTATCTTTGATACTTTATAGGTGGATAAATGGATAAGTTAATTACTCAATATTATACACATAAGAAAAAGAAAAATCTCGACTAAATGTCTTCAGTGTGTAATATACTTTAACTCCTTAAATTCAAATTTTGACTGAATAAACTCCTTAATTTATAATATTTAAGCACCTCAAACTCTATTGTCAAGCTGTATCTCACATATAACTTGAATAATATAAAAATTAAGTCTAATATATTAATAATGGGTTATAAGATCAAAATAACTCCTTTCATTAAACACCGGCTGCAAAGCAAATGAAGGGTCTTCTCATATACCAATAACCTCCAACTTTTATTACAATCCAATTTAATCACCTAAAATTTCCATAATAGATGTCCTTTTAATCCAAATCTTCAATTTTTCCTTTTTCTTCTTTTTAATATGAGGCTTGGCATTGATGGTGAGGTAAGCCTAATTACAATGGTGGCGAGGTAGGAAAGTTCAAAGCTAATGCTAAGCCATAATAGTAGGTGTCGTATCCAAATGAAAAAGAACCTGAATTTTATAAACCCAAAACTATATTACATAAACTGAAAAAAAAGGTATACAATTGAATGAGATACAACCATAAGTTCTTTCCTAATAAATGATTTAAAAATGTTGATTCAATGAAGTTCTTACTTGTTTTCAACTTCGAATCTAAAATACAAGGTTGGATTTTATTCCTCTCGAACTCTTTTTTTATAAGCTATACTTTTAGTAGAAAATTTGTTTTCATACTTCTTTTTTTTTCAACTTTATTATAATACTAACAGATTTTTAACTTTAACATAGATAAAAAAATGTATCGAACTATATAAATTAGTGTGCTTTTTTATTCTTTACTTTTTATATTACTTCTACTAGTACAATAATTAGTATAAAAAATTGGTATCATAAACGAAGTATTACTTCACACACAAATTTAATCTCGTATCAGAGACTCTTGATAATAAGATTTAAGTGTTAGTTTATACCTTTCACCCAATCATTTTGGTTGTATTTTAGCTATAATTATTTAAAGACGTTTTTTATCTTGTACATGCTTACATTTATATGATAAAGTTAATGAGATAATTATACATTGCAAATGAAATTATATTGAGATTATAATTATGAGATTCATATTGCATTTATGTATTATCCTTAAATTGTTCTTAGTCATTGTTTCATTAAGACTAGACACTAAAATAATATAAAAAGACTAGCACATCTTTTGTTTTTCCTTATAAAAGAACTAGTTGATGTAGCACCCCAATCTTATAAGGCATAATCCCGAACTTATCGTGGGCATTCGAGAACATACTCTAAGAGGGTGGAATGCTAGAATAGTTAGTCAAACTCATTGCAAAAACTTTCATACACCACAGGCATTTTTAAAAAACAAAGAATCATTCTTAGCCCATTTTATTAAAAAGAAACACTTTCAGTCGCAAGTGTTACAACAATTAACACATCATCATATATTCCAATAATCAACTGGGCCCAATACAAAACATTTTCAGTCATACAGTCATTACACTTTTCAATTCGTATAAATGTTGTACAATATTTGCGGAATATAATTTTAAAATACAAAAAAAAGACTATAGACATATGCAGGTACAATTGATCTCGACCTCTAACTCGTATCGGAATGCAATGGTTAGAATCCAGTTAGTCCAACTGGTAACTACTCTGAGCCTGAAAAAATATTGCAATTTTGAGGTGAGTTTTGCGAACTCAGTGGATGAACCATCATCGATGTGCTCACCCATATCAGGACACAAATATTACAAGCAATAACCAAATTCACATGTATGTCATATTATTCAAAATCAGTTCTCATTTAACACATCTTCCAATTGTGTTTACCAACTCTCAATATATACATATTTCGATAATCACATTGTGAATACAAACATTTCATATAATCATTTCAGAATAATCTAATCATTCATCTCATCAATATGTATACAAACATTGCACATCATTGTGTCAACACAATTCAATAACTTTTCATAACTATTCACATGATACATGTAAAGAGTTATATGCAATGCACATGAGACTCCACTTTCATTTTTATTTTGTTGTGAAGTGCCTATTAATTATCCCATATCCTTTATGGATATCGGGCTTATTTCAAGTACTAACCTATATCTCTTGTAGATACCGGGTTTATTTCAGGTACTGACCCATATACCTTGTGGATACCAAGCTTATTTCAGGTACTGACCCATATCCTTTATAGATACCAGGCTTATTTCAGGCCGGTCACTCCGGTCACAATTCCTTTATCTAAATATGTACATCAATGTCATGAAATGCATCATCTCACATAACATACAATCATATATCACAATCATCGGTTCAAAGTTCGGCATTCAACATTCACTTGAGCATCACTCATTCCATTCACATTCATATTTATCATTGGACTATGGTCCAGCATTAAACAATAATGTTAAGCATCACTTATTCAGTCAAATTCATATACAATGAGCACTTCCAATACAGTCCCTAATATTGATCTCCTCGAACAATCAATTTCTAGAATTATCACAATCACACTAGAAATAGTTTGATAGGTAAAAATTAAACAAGTGAAATACATCTAAATCAACTCACTACACATATAACTCAAACAGAAAATCACATATAATTGAGTTGACACGTCTCGGTTAACTCACAGTATGTTCCAGGTGAGCTATTGCCTTGATGGTTTGGCAGTGTCTGGATGTTGTTGTTGGATCTTCTATGGCCCTGGTATTCATAATATGCAGCGGAATGGACCATACTATGCAACAAAAGTATAACCGAAACTACACAACATGTACAGATTTACCTCTTAATATATTATTAAAAAGTCAGAATGCCAATACAAAAGTCACATATGACTATTGGCCTAGGGCACACTACTAACAGTCTCCCACTTACATTAGGCCGAATCGGTCAAATATCTAATACCCATAAACCTCGTATGACTCTCATGCTTAGACTGTGGAAGAGGCTTAGTAAGTGGATCGGCAGTGTTGTCATTTGTACCCACTTTGCATATCTTCACGTCTCCTCTCCCAATGATCTCTCTAATCAGATGGAAACGTATGAGTATGTGTTTGGATCTATGATGTGAGTTTGGTTCCTTAGCCTCTACTATAGCCCCATTATTATCACAATGAAGGTCTATAGGACTTGCAATACTAGGAACAACTCCAAGCTCAGTGATGAACTTCCTAATCCATACAGCTTCCTTAGCTACATCCGAGGCAACAATGTACTCAGCTTCAGTTGTAGAATCAGCAACAGTGTCTTGCTTTGAACTCTTCCAGCTCATTGCACCTCCATTCAAACAGAACACAAACCCTGATTGTGATCTAAAATCATCTATATCAGACTGAAAACAAGCATCAGTGTAACCATTTACAACTAGCTTTCCTTCAAGTCCTCCGTAGACTAAGAACATATCTTTAGTTCTTCTCAAGTACTTAAGGATATTCTTAACTGCTATCTAGTGACTCTCACCATAACTAGACTGGTATCTACTTCTTATGCCCAAAGCATAAGAGACATTTGGTCGAGTGCATAACATGGCATACATGATAGATCTAATTGCAGATGCATATAGAATCTTACTCATGCGCTCAAGCACATAGAGTACCTCATCTATGTATGTACTCTAACTTAGGCCTATAAGCTTTCTTGATCTATCTCTATAGATTTTAATGCCTAAAACATAGGCAGCCTCACCTAAGTCTTTTATTGAGAAACGTTTCCTTAACCAAATCTTGACACTCTGTAAGGTCGGAATATCATTTCCAATGAACAATATGTCATCAACGTATAAAGCTAAGAAGACAACAGCACTCCCACTAACCTTTTTGTAAACACACGGTTCTTCTTCATTCTTGATGAATCCAAACTCTTTGACAACTTCATCAAAATGAAGATTCCAGCTTCTCGATGCTTGCTTCAA
>JAOQML010000005.1:10787031-10821453 GCA_027568935.1 Erythroxylum urbanii
AGGAATCAATGTCCTTATTGAGAAAAAGAATCTTGATGGGAAGTGGGCATATGGTTTGTCATGCATTGAATACACTGGGTTTGAAAAATTTGGAATTCCTAGTGAACCTGTTTCTTCTCACGGGTACTTGTTAGACTTCAATAGGATTTGATTTCCTTATCTTTTATCCATCTGTTGTTTCATAGTTCCTACAGTTCCTAGGAGATTTTAAGGATCATATAGTATATCTTGTAAATATAAAATCTAATAGTAAATCTTTGGACCTCACTTGTAATTTCAGCTTTCGTTCAAATTTTTTAATGTATTGGAATGCGTTTGTTACCTCTGACAACTTGAAAGAACTAATTTTGACAAATGAAAAATCTGGCTGTCTTAAATTCCTAATTTGTTGATGAACATTGAAAACTAATTTTGAAAGTTTTCATCTTTGTTGAATGCATTTCTTAAAGGAAGTTTATGTTCTGCTATGTTAGGTTGCTCCAGAAGATGAAACCAAAGAAAAAAGAGTTATAAGGAAGTGAAGAAGAAGAAGAAGAAGAATCAAAGAACAAAGATAAGAATACCAGCAAAAGAAGCAGAGAAAATTCTGTTGAGACTCCAAAGGACAAATCCAAGGTAACTGAGGTTCAAAAGCCAGATTACATCCATGTTCGAGCTCGTCGTGGTCAAGCCACCGATAGTCACAGTTTATCTGAATGAGTGAGTTGGTGCTTAATGTTCTTTCTGTTTCCCTAGATTTTCTTGTGCAACTTTTTCTAACAGACATGAATTTGTTGATCTTGTATGAAGGTAAGGAGAGAAAAAATTACTGAAAGAATGAAGTATCTGCAAGATTTGGTTCCTGGGTGCAATAAGATCAAAGGAAAAGCAAAAATTCTTGATGCGATCATTAACTATGTTCATTCTGTTCAAAGACAAGTAGAGGTAACTTTCTTCGATATATCTTCATTTCTTAAGTACCATTTTCTAACCTTTAAGGATTTCCCAATTCCTCCATGAACAGCTCTTGTCGATGAATCAGGCTACTATAAATCCAAGGCAACTGTAAATCCAATCTATAGGCTGCACCAATCTTGTACTCAACAACATCAAGATTTTTTCTTCAGTTGCAAGCCAGGACCTCACCTCCAACACCTTCAATGCCTATGGAATAGCTAGTAATACAATTCCCAGTGTGACTTTGCTACATTAATTAATTAAGTAATTAGTTACTTCCTTTAAATGTAATTGCATTTTAGAAAGAAACTAGATATGACAATACTTGTATTTGATGAGTGAAATAATGACTTTAAATGTAATATGTGAAGTTCCTTTATCGTTTTTTATATTCTCTCTTGCGCCTAGAAAATGTAGCAAACTTAATCTTATCATTTGATTTGAATTTGAATTTGAGTATATAACAAATAGCTTAATCGGGTTAAACATTTTAACTAGTTCATCAATCTTCTTAGTAAATAATTACAAAATCTTCATTAGAAATGATATACTAAAAAAATTAAAGAATTAAATAAATAAAATATATAAATAATATTGAATAGATATTAAACAAATAAGATTTTTCAAAAAAATTTATTTAAAAAATAATTATTAAATTAAAATTATTTTCAAAAAAGAAAAAATAATTAAAAGAAAAACGTCGCAGAATGCTTTCTACGACGTTTTCAAAAACGTCGTGGAAAGCATTCTGTGACTTTTTTTTGGAAACGTTGCAGAATGTGACTTTTCGCGACGTTTTTAAAAATGTCACGAAAAGCCCAATCTTTTAGCGACGTTTTTAAAAACGTCACGGAATGTCAGTGTTTTCTGTGACGTTTTTCCGAAAACGTCGCAGAAACCTTTTACCTACACTACATTCTGCGACATTTTTTGTGACGTTTTTCCACCTTCTGTGACGTTTTTAAAACATCGCAGAAGGGGTTGTTTTTTTGTAGTGTCACTTATGTATAGATATTAAATTTTAATAATAAAAAGATGCTTTAAAAGCTTACATACTTGTAGATTGTTGATTTATTAGGGCCACTCTTTTTACTTTATCCATGGCATATAAAATGTTAAGAACGGCCTGCATCCACCATTTAAGTTACATTAGATTTACATGGAAATACCTTGGTGTTCTTTTCAGGTACAATTGCTTTTTGTATATCACTTCAAACTATTGGATTGGATGTACATTTGGTTGTGGGAGTCTATGACATTTTGCTCCAAGCGGAGTACACAGTCAGGCAAGTTCCTTAAATAAATGTATAATAGAAAACTTTAAAATCCCATGAGTAATAATAATTAATTAAGAAAAATTAAAAATGTAATTTGGTAATTGAGAAGTAAAGTCCATAATTTAATTTTAAACTTCCGTACTTAATTATATATGCAATTGAGTTAGTGGCTCTATTGATTCTCAATAATTTTATCTGTCTAACTTTGACATATTCACAAAATTTGTATGTAAAAGGAATTAACAGTTTAATGAAAAAGGATATATTGATGCTTCACAACTCTTTCTAACGCAATTGTATTTTAAAAATTCATCAATCATCATAATGTGGATAAAGAAATATAAAGCTATGCTTAAAGAAGTACAATTACTTTAGAACATGGATATTTATAAATCCTTTGAATGTTACCAAAATAAACAAATAGGAGTGTTTAAAGACATAAATATAAACTAATATGAACAATGTTTCTTAAGATGCATTAGACACCCAAGACATATGGACACATAGAACTTACAAAATAAAAACAAAATCACAAATGTCACAACTATGTCAAATTTTGAAAGGTTTATGAATTAAAATTCATTTCTTAAATGCAACAATGAATTTTGTATAAAAGAGTTTTACCCCAATATATAGAAGATGTCTGGCAAAATTTACTATTATAATAAAACCTCAACTCTTTTTACCAAAATTACATACTTACAAGAAACCTACAATTTGAATAATTGTTCATTGGTTGTATTATATTAATGCGTTGATAAAAAATATGGCAATACCCACATTTGTATTATTGCATTAATAAAAATATTGACCAATATTAAGTTTAACATTTGATATTTGGAGCTTCATCTTGTTATTACAATAAGAATAATCAATATAGAGAATCTAAAAAATTACTAAAGATCATGATGGCCATATTTTATACTTTATATAATAACAACAAAAAAATGTTAATTTCATTTTACCATTAAGTATAAGCCTTTTTTTTTTTGGGTAAAATTGAGAGTATTTTCTTTTAAGTTTTACTAAATTGTCGAAATAATAATAAATAGCATTCTTAAATTCACTAACAAGATCTTGACACCCTTCCTATAAATAAAAATTATGTACATTTTATTTTCACCCATATTTTTCTACAATACATAAGAAAAAATATGATTAATGCATTTTAAAATAATTAAGAAAACTAAACAATTCTCATAGTTCTCTGAATGATTAGTGGTAGTTGTCTTTTCCCCAGGCCTTTCTGTTTTTTACTTGCATTCACCTTTCCTGTCAATCCAGACTACCCTCTTCGAGTTCGCGCCATTCTTTATCAACTACAGAATTCTGTTCCATTATAAAATATTTCATTCTATTCTATTAAAAACTTTACGTTCAATCAAACATAGTCTAAACACGAGGAAGACACAATTGAGTTTTACGTTAGAATTACCGCAACGGAAATTCAAATCAGTGCAACCAAACTTTTTAAATCCAAACAGGAGAAAACTTTCAGTATCATTAAAATTGGATTAAGGAGCGATAGAGCACGAAAAAGATAGTACGAAGAAGAAGCAATTAAGTAAAACAGAAAATAAAGAAGTAATTATATACACACACGATGAAGGAGCAAGGCGATAAATAGGAAAATCCAAGATAGTACAAGCCAAGGAAGCGACCGAAAAATAGACGTAGTTCTTGCGTATAAGAAATGGAGTCCTTTCAACATTGGGGTTTTTCATTTTTTAAATTTATTACATGATAAAATAATTACCTGACAAAAATAAAACACATGATAACCACGTAGCTAATCACGTTAGATGTATTAACATGTTAAAAATTAGAACATTTTAATACCATTTAAGTTTGGGCCAATATTATAAAATTGAATAAAATTTATAATTTTTTAATTATTGTAACTATGTAAAAATCGGATAATAAAACAAGGGACTAATTTACTGGGCAATTTTCACCCCAAAGGCAATGAAGTTCACACTAACATCATCAGAAAGAGACCATCGTCCTGTCAAGGGGTTGTAAAAGAATCCGGCCATATCTTTGACCTGGATACACACAATTCAAAACAAAAGACTTTATCACAGAAAGATAAGATGCAGTGCAAGTATTGCAAGTGTCAAGATCCAATCTTACATCAATGGAAACACGTCGTAGGATCAGCACTAGCTCTTCTGGAGTTAGGAAACTTGACCATTGATGTGTTCCCTTAGGAAGCTGCCAATGGTATGTATGTCAAAGAGTCCTCAGAAACTAAACTCTGGGAATTACAGCACAATATACCAAATAGTAAAGAAAGCAGAGATAGTTGAAATTATTGGATATGGGTGCAACAAATGTTCTCTACACCACTGTCAATGATGCATTTCTTATGTCTCGTGTCTAACAGTGGACCAAAGATACAAGTTTCCCAAAACAGAGTACGTTAGAAGCTGAAAGGTTAAGCCAACTATAAGGAAGTGAATTTGTCATGGAAATACTACGATGACATCCTTTAAGTGCGTTTTAAACATCAAAAAAGAACAAAGAGCAACAGTAAGAATTGCTCAGGAACCATTGCTGGCAAATGAGGCCTATCTAAGTCATGTCACAAAGCCCTAGCTAATCCTATCCATAGTTGATATGAAATCAAGGCTTCTAAATCTACATTACCGGTCCCTGCGCTTGTAATTATTTCAGAAGCATTCCATATAAGTTTCTTTTTCAAACAAGACCCATTTGTAATCAACATTGACAAGCAGGAAGCCTTCACAATGAAGGTTTTGTTTGGTGAAGTCAAGAAACTATCAATAATAACTACAAAACTGGAAGATTAAGAGCCATACCCAATTAAGAATGTACTCTGCAGCAACAATTGCAGTTGCATATGCTCTTACAGAGCGGTTGATTGTTGAAATCAGAACAGCTCCCCCAGGATCAGTTAATGCAGAGAGAGACTTACAGAACTCAGCAGGATCTGCTACATGCTCAATTACCTGAAGTTTAAACTTATCAGCTCGTAAGTGAACTAGAGCAGGCACCGCAAATAAGTTGAGAAAATGAAAAGTAAGGTAAAAGAATACATCAACCTGTACTTTCATACCCTCAATGAACACACAATCAAGCTTCCCATTATTAGAGTGAACTGATTTCCCGTAAATAAAATATAAATTAACATACTATACATAGATGAAGGCACAATTTCACATTTCTGTTCAGAATAAAAGCCACAAACAAATCTTTCTTTCTTGGAAGCCATATATTGCATGGATATCCAGTAACTGAGAGACAGATCACACCTCTAGTGCAATCACAGCATCAAATGTCCTCTGTTCTTCAACCAGCTTTTCTGTCATCAAGTTGCACTTGTATGAGTTACCTTTATTCCAATTATACAGCGGTCATGTACTTGACTCAAAAAGAATGAAACTGAGGATATTGGATTTTTCATTACAATGCAAAACAAAGTTGAAATCACAGAGAGCATGAGGTAGAGGACATAAAATGGAAGAGTGATGAATGTCTTTCCACTTGATTATGATTCATGCATCTCAATAACCACTTTCTGGGTTCACCACTAGACGCACATGAAGAGATGCACAGAAAATAAACATAAAGTATTTATTGACATGAGTGAGTAAGCATGCAGTCGACACCATTGACTATGAAGGTCCGATCAGCTCACACCAAGTAATGGATATTGATAGACCAAGAAATTACACAGTACAGAGGTTCTTCAAAAACAAATGCATTGCATCTCACAAACTGCATGCTGAAAAATGAGCAAATGAGAAAATGAAGTATAGTGAACTAATGAGTTCCATCAATCAAAAAGTAATACAATGTTTAGTTTCTAAGATGGGGCAAGCTTTCCAGAAGAGGAAACATTGACAACTTCGCAAGAATCAGGCTGCTGAAAGGATTGAAAAATAAGCAGAATAGTCTTGTACCAGCTGTTGTGCAACAGTATTCAATTGGCGAAGTTGCTGAATCCAAATCCTGTAGAGCAAAAAAGATTATTAGAAAAAGTTAAGCAAGACCATTTTAAATATAACAAGTTAAAAAGCTTTAGACCTAACAATAGTATATTCCAAAAACATGATGCTGAAGTGGAATAACTTGGATTTCATGATTAATGAAAACAGGAAATAAGTAAAAATTTTAGAAAAATTGAAAAATTATCCTCTATCTGGTAATGTCAGATGTGTAACCCAATGTCCCAAATTCAACTGAACATGACATCAAACTAACTGTTTCAACATCAACTGTTCTAAGAAGCTGTTTGAATAAGGTTCTCGATTTCGGATATGCGAGGCGAAAATGCGCAGGAAAGATGAAAAGAAAGTTGATCTCAAACTATACATCATTCTCTCGTCAGTTGCCCAGTTTTCCTATATCCATCAGCTAAATGGAGATTTATCACGGCCCCACTACTTTTCCGGGTTTGACAAGAGAAAGAATGCCCACACACAATAATTTCTACAGCTGGAACAAGAAGCAGCCATCGAATTGCAATCATATATTGCTTGCAAAAATATTTAACCGTGAATTAGCAAATACCCTGTACTGAGTAGAAAGAAATTAGTTATCTTTTACAAAGATCAAAACTAGAATTCCAGTATACAAATCCATATAGAACATTATATTATGACCATACAGCATGAATGCGTGCAATGTTGATATTTTTCTCCACAGCATCGACTCCTGTAACAGTTGCTCCCATTCGAGCTAAAGGCTGCAACACAAGAGAAGAAGAGGAACCAGTTCCAGCAACAAATATTAGTATCAATCATGACATCTTGGTTATTCAACAGACAGATTACACAGAAGAGTCCAAACAAACAGATAAGTATCATTGAGAATGAGAAAATAATATGTCAGCTTTAAGTAGGATATTTGATCGTTTTATCAGTCCAGAAAAACCAACGTCTAGAAAAGTTGCGGCCATGTTTATAGTCTCCTTTTCCATAGACACCAACTCAAATTTCCATCTAACTATTTCCCATCTGATTTATTTTCCTACGCTGCATCTCTCAGCCACTGAACATGTTAGAGTTGGCAAGTCACATATAATAGTGTATTGACGGCTACATAATTCTCTTGTTTGTTAATCATTTTGGAATCCAAGCTAGTGGAGAGTCCAAAGCAGTTAAGCAAAGCAAATGGTAAACCTCCGAAAGAATTCCACCGCCACAGCCAACATCAAGAACGTGTATGCCTTCTAGAGGCCTAGGTAACAGCGGATCCTTCCTGAAACAAATAAAGCTAATAAGTTACGAATTAAAGCCCCAGTATCCAAATTTAGGGAAAAAACGTAAAATAAACGAAGAACAAAGTATCTAGCTAATGAACAACTCTTCTTTTAGCACAAATTATCGCATCCAATTTATTCTTTAGGCACCAGACAAAACATAAAAATGAAATTCAGAAATTCTATATCCAAAGACACCTTAATATAATCACCTAATAATTTTTTTCTTTTTCGAAAAATAAATCACCTAATAGTTAAATCTTCAAAATCATGCAAAATTATTATTTCATAGAAGATCATAGAGAGTACCTGAAATGTCGACAAAGAGTAGACCGAATGAAAGCAACTCTTGTCGGATTCATGGCGTGCAGTGGTCTAAATGGCCCTTCACTATCCCACCTGTTCATTTTCACAATTTTACAAAGACAATTAACAAGAAGCTAGAAAAAGATTGCACAAAGGTCCATAAACAAGAATCATAAAAAAAAAAGTAGCAGCAATTACCAAGTATCAGCAATGGCGGAGAATTTACCGAGCTCAATATCTTTCAAAGACGACTTAGTTTGCGATTGGCTTTGCGTCTGAGTAGTATCACCGGAAGATGAAGAATGAAGGGTAGTGGAGGAAATAAGTCGAAAACAGCAAAGATAAGGTTTACTCTGAGAAGTTATGGCATTAAGGAGTTGGAGTGTATGATAAGTTTTAGCTGAGAATTTAGAAGCATGGGTACTTGATATCGCTCGGAGTTGGGTCACTAGCTTGGAGGCCATGGCAAAAATGTGAATGCTTCCTTAGAGAGATTAACAAAACACGCTTTGCTGGGATATCAAATAAGTTCTGGGTGGGTAAAGCATTTCCCCGAGCAGGTGGTGGGCAAAAGCGGCGGTTCGGCGTGTTGAGACGAACACAAACAATGCGACACGTCTCTCCCTCCGAGAATATTTTGTTAGATATTAGTTTATTGGAAGTGTAAATTTTATAATCAATTTCTTTTTTGTTTTTATAAATTTTTTATAACGGAAACAATTTACTAATTAAATTATATAATGAGCAAATAAATGACTCAGAAACTCAATCCAATTAATCAAAGGCTAAACTTTGACGACAATATTTACGATGAACAACCTGACGGAGGAGCGATAGCGAGGATCGCAAACGGCGCCTCCACGGCAGGGGAGCTGAAACGTGGGTTTTCTTATTTACATAGGGTTGTTGTCCCCACTGAAATCAAAATGACAGAAGTCTTAATGTTTATAGTCCTATCCTATGGCCAATTTAGTTTGTGCTTGAATTTCTATAATAACCTTTTTTGATAAACTGCTGATCAATGGACTAAAGAGTTATGTATATTTAGCTGTTCCTTTATTGCTGTGTTAATTAGCTGTCATAACTGAAGAATGTGGCCTTATTGGAAATCCTGTATCAGTTCAAAAATCTGTAGGTCCTTCACCAACCATGGACCCTCTGTTAACGGTCCACCTGGTTGCATGGTTGAAACTCCAGTTTGGTACCTCATCAAAACCTGGGATAAATCAAATCCATGGTGCCTCTCGTACTGGTGATTATGATATGGGAAGATATACTGCAAAAAAATTGCCTGCTTTCCACCAGAAAGCAGAAACTGCTAAGGATTTTCTGGGTTTGTACAATTAAATGCTTCATACAGCAATCAGATTGCAGGTGTGTGCAATACTAAATCAGAAATTTCACGGCCTTCTCCAGGAAACTATTTCTCATCCCCCTCAGTCCGCATATCAACAACCACCACCAATGTGCACCAACGGAGGACCAGTGGCTAGGAATGAAGCTTCCCCCAGGATAATTCCACTTGCTGCTTTGAATCCATACGAGGGTAGTTGGACAATTAAGGCTAGGGTGACAGCAAAGGGAGAACTAAGGCACTATAACAATCCTCGTGCTGATGATAAAGTGTTGTCTTTTGATCTACTCGATTCTGATGGTGGAGAAATCAGGATAACTTGTTTCAATGCTGCGGCTGACCGATACTACCACCGGCTTGAAGCTGGTAGGGTTAACTTGATTTCCGAGGGAAGCTTTAAACATGCTCAAAAAAATTTTAACTGCCTTTGTCATGATATTGACATAATTTTAGAGAGCAGTTCAATAATTTAGCGATTCGTTGATGATGAAAAATCCATCCCAAGCCAACAATTTCATTTTCACCCAATAATCGATGTTGAAGGCATGAATAACAAGTGTGTGAATGTATGGGCAGAGTGTTAAACTAACCCTTTGGGGTTATTTCTGCAGAGAAGGTCAGATGCTACAAACTGCGTGTGATTCTGGGGGTTTCCAGTTATACGCAGAAGCTAACGGATTGGATTGACAAATAAGGAACAGTCCTACTGACTCCTGTGTAGGACAGATGTTCAGTTTAAGGATGTGAGGCTAGGGATTTCTGAGAAACCAGATTGGAGCACTGTGAGTGCAATTGTTATATACATAAGATCTGATAAATTCTGTTATACGGCCTGCTACATCATGGCTGGAGATTAACCATGCGATAAGAAGGTTACTAAGGCTGGGGATAGTAAGTGGAGATGTGAAAAATGTGATCATTCTGTTTCTGAATGTGATTATAGGTACATGCTTCAGATTCAGATACAAGACCATACTGGCATAAGAAGGGTAACAGCATTTTAGGAGTAGCAAAAGATTTGCGTCATATGAAATTTGAAAAGCAAGAAAATGAGTGCTTTTCAAAAATTATCTATCAGGTTCTGTTCGGTAGATATATGTTTAAGTTGACAGTGAAAGACGAGACGTCCAGTGATGAACAGCAAGTAAAATCTGCTGTGAAGCAGAAAAGTTTGACTATTCATCCTTGTCCAGGTTTCTTCTGGATATGCTGGAAAAGTCCAATTTAGATAATTCTAGTTTCACTTCCAAGGCAGAACATTGTTATCCTACCCCTGGAATGGAAGGTCCTGGGATCGGAAATATTGTAAGCAGACAAACTGGACTGCCAGGTTCGAAATAATTTGGGGAACCAGTACAGCACTGGATTTCCGACAACTGGTTCTCCTGGTGTTCGCTGTGTTTCTGCATATTGCCCACGTATAATGGATACACCAGGGCACGCTGAGACAGGAAACTATTCTAAAGGAGTATCTCGGGGAGCTGGCACAGATTGCCGCAACTGGTGAATTCTTGAATGCTATAAATGCCACCAAACTGGGCGCTGGCAAGAGATTCACTCGGATTAGAGGTAAGTCGAAGCAACAGATTGGTGGTTTCTAATGTCACTCGAATGCAAATGGAGTTTAAGTTCATAAAATAGTGGCTCATTTTCTCAAAGATGAGTGGCTTCTGAAGTCGCCGGATATTAAGGAAGTTGAAATTTTAACCTGTATAGAATGCTTGGACGAGAAGCACCTTTTTTCTTTTTGTACTCACCGACTCTCGTATATTTTTGATAGCTACAGTGTTTCTTTCAGTTATTTGGCTGGTATATTAAATTTTTTTGATGCATATAGTTGCTGCTCATTTGAATGCCAAAGTTGCTGCTGTAGAAGTGTAAACTGGTACATTTATTCCAATGAGGACTTGGTATGCAAAGTGCAAATACCTCAGAGTTTCCACTCAAGATACAGAAATGGATAAGAAATAAAAGGTTTATACATATTTTAAAGATCAGCAGTCCCAAATGTGTCCTTATTCCATTGCGTCCTTTGCAACTTCTGATATGAATATCAGTAGCACATGTTGGAGGATGATGCAGCGGCTCCACTGCCCTTGATACCGAGTGGGTCCCATGTTCTTTCTGAATCACAGTGACTGCCGACCTGGTTAGGGCTACACCCAGCAATAGCAATAGCAGCAGCAGTCACTGCTGTCTGTGCGACCACCCTTTCCCTGTCTGTTGCTACTTTAAGGCGATGCCTTTCTGCTCTTGAACCAATAACCTGGCCCAGGATAGAAGCTCCAATGGTCAATGCCATTGCAGTCTTAGGCATCACAACAGACTTCCTAAGCATGGCTATGAAAGGCACAGCTGCATGCACCGCTGCAAACCATGACACAGAGAACTTCAGCGTGTGCTCCCTCCAAACACCCAAGGGCACATTCACTGCCATCCCAAGGAGAGCAATTACAAGCATCTTTTCAGGTAATGGCTGAGGTCGCAAAGTTTTTACAAGGGCTGTTCGGGCCAGAGCCGCCCTTGCGGCAACCACAGCAGGTGGGCATCTAAGCTTTATGCCAGGAGGCGGCTGCAGAGTTGATGCTACAAGTGGCAAGACACGACTAACAGCTCTGTATGATTTTGCAATCGGACAGTTGCCTGTTTCTAGCCACTCATTTCCCAGGGCCTCGTGTTTTGAGGTACTTCCTTTCTGGAAGATTAGAAAGATTGCAATATATAAGTACAACTATACAACAGTAATCATACATCTAAACTACGATGCTTGTGGATTCCAGGAGTAAAATGATACCAGCACTTAATTCTGTCAAGTTTCACAAACACGCCAGATGATTTTCAAACTGTACATTTAATATTCAAACTGAACAACCTTTAAATGAAACTTTCAAAATGAAAATATGGCATCAATAGTGTGTTTGTAGGAACCCACCAGTACCAGTGTTCATAAATGCCACCCCAGCAACCATTTTCATTCCCTTTCTTTCCTCCATTTCGTTCTAGAGTTAATTGACTTTAAAATGATTAAAATGGAAATATTGTACATCACCTCAGAAGATGGATCTCTCTTGTTACTTGATTCAGATTTCTTTTGTTTCTTCTTCCACTTATCGTTGAAGGAACCAAAGCTAAAAGGCCCACCTGGCCCAAAAACAGATAGACTTATGGTGGCAGTTTTAGCCGCTAATGGGTTGAACTGAGGCTCAGGCACAAGTTCTGCGCTGTCACTATGAACATTAGATTTGTCCGAAAGCGGGACAATCCCATCTTTACCATGAAAAAGCTTAAATGCAATATCAAAATTTGGACCATCTTCAAATATAGGGCCTTTATGTCCGCGTGCCTAGGAAATAAAACGAAATATTTTCGCATCAGGTGCAAAACCAGCTTCATTTCTTCAAGATTAGAAACAATTGGAACAAAGGATGGCGTCAACTCAAAAGAGAAATAACTTACAAGGATGGGAAAGTTCACGGGTGAAAATGAAAAGCACGTCGGCTTATTGATGTTCCTTAGAAATGGGCATTTTTGAATGTTCACCTCATCAAAGTTACATTTAGATGTGTCCTCATTCATTAACCTGAACAAAAACTCCATGGCTTCTTCTCTGCAAACAATGTCGCAAAATTAATAGAGTAACCTCAGTTAAATTAAGCAACATAGAATAGAACGAAGAAGAAGAAGAAGAAGAAGAAGGGAAGCAAATCCTACAAAGCAATTCCTCTAGCTAGCAGCTTAGTACTAAATGTCTTCCAATTTTTCTTCTAAGACTCTACAAGTCAGTTTCTCTTGCTAGTCACTACTTATTAAATATTTTCAGAAGAAAGAATCCAATATCTTCTGGGGATAAATAAAAGGAAGCAACACCATGAGACTCTAAATGATCTTAATACTATAGTCAACATATCATAAAAGAAAATCTACAAAGAGTTACAGTTTCATATTATAAACTCAACAATGAAAGTGCAGAACAGGCATAAAAAGCAAAATTAGAGGGGAAAAAATCAGCAGTTGACAAAATAGAGTTAAACTAATTTGTCAAAGCATTTAATTGGAATTATTGATGCAAAAGAATTTAAGAGTTTATAAAAGAAATAAAGAGGCAAAATCACTCAGCCACAAGTTGTAATTTGGTGGGAAGAAAAATTGGAGTTGCGGTGACAGCAAAAACAGCAAGGACTGAAATTTACTTTATTTGCGTTTCCTTAATGTTATAGAATAATTATGTAAATAGAGTGTCGTGGGTTGTGAAGGTGAATGAGCAGACTGAGGGCAGTAAGTAGAGCAGAAATGAAGAAGCAGAACGAGAAGAGCAGAGAGAGAGAGTCAAGAGAGACAATTATCTAGATATATACTTTATTCAAAGCCTTATAATATGGCTCTTACAACTACTAATACTTAAGATATAGATTTTATTCAATGCCTTACAATATGGCCTTTTCAACAGCTAATACTCAGTACGCCATTCCCTCCTCTTCTGGCATGTGGTCATATCCGATATGGATTGTTATAATTGTTATTATTAAACGATGAATTTTCTTACATTCTTACCTAAATGAGCTAATTAATTTGACATCACTTATACCCTCTTCCTACTAATATCTTTTCTCTTCCCGCTTCTTTGTTGTAACATTACCTTCCCTTTCAAAAACCTTGTCCACAAGGTTGATCTCTGGGAACTTCCTTTGTAATTCCAATAGGGTCTCCCATATCGGGTTCTTCTCTATCTCTCTACACCACTGTATTACACGTGTTACAGCTCTATTGCAACATCTCACCATCCTTTTGCTCAAAATAGCCAATAGTGCCTTGTCTTTATTAATAAGTGATGAAGGTTATCCAGAGGATGTTGGTATTTTATCCTGACACATATTCCTTAAACTGGGATACATGAAATGTACAATGAATAAGGGACCCTTCTAGTAGTTAGAGCTTGTTTGCAACTCTACCAATTTTATCAATAATCTGTAAGGTCCGTAATACAAAGGAGATATCTTCTGATGTACCCTTCTTTGTAGTGAGCGTTGCTTTTAGGACTGTAGTTACCCACCATGAATTTTCTATCCGATTTCTTTTGATCCACCTGTTGCTTCATCCTCTGTTGTGCTCTATTCAAATGAAACTTAGCAACTTGAAGAGCCATTTCTTGATTCTACATGGGCTAGTCTACCAGAAAATTATATGAATCCCCCGCAAAGTAGGGTATATAAACAGGTGGAGGATATCCATAGAGAATCTTGAAAGGAATAGAAGGGATGGTTGAATGGTAATTTGTATTGTACCATCCTGACCATTTCTTGGGAACATCTCTGTAAAAATATATAAGTTTCCAAAGTTTTGTTAATAGTCTCGGCCTGCCCATCAGTATGGGGATGGTAAGATGTTGAAAACCTTAGACTGACCCCTAGAAGTTTGAACACTTCTTGCCAAAAAATGTTCAAGAAGAGAATGTCCATATTGCTCACAATTGTCTCTGGCATCCCATGAAGCTTGAATACATGATTAATGAAAATATGAGCTATTTCTTGAGTTGTATAAGGGTGTTTAATAGTCATAAAATAAGAGTACTTACTGAATCTATCCACAATTACAAAGATTGCAAAGTTACCCTTAGACAATAGCAACACTTTAACAAAATCCATGCTAATTCAGATTCCTCCAGTTAAACAAGTTTTGGACTCAATTAATGGAGGCCATTACACCTAAGTGACCTCCTTGTGGGTTGTCATGAGCCAAGGATTTTAACTTTCCCGTTAATTCTCGATCATGGCTCACTACTATGTGTCCCTTCCACCTCACCAGACCATCCTTCCATTCATAAGATGCTGAATTCAGTTCTTGGTTTCCATCTTCCTTATAAGATCCTGAATTTTGGCATCCTTCTCCTACTCTTTAATCTCTTCCATGAGATGTGTATGCACTTAGGATACTCTCAAGGTTAACAGCCCCTTGCTTGCGATGCAAGACAATGCATCAACAACTTGATTCTCCAACCCACTCTGATAAATAACTTTGAAGTCATATACCCTATTAATTTTGGCAGCCATGATTGTTGAAAAGGAGTTGTAATCTTTGTTCCAATAGACACTTGAGGCTTCTATGATCTATTTGTCCCTTTAAGCGACAACCACTGAAGTAACAATGTAATTATTTGATTGCCTTGATAACTGCTAGGAATTCCTTTTCGTAGGTTAATAACCCCAAGTGCTTAGGTACCAAAGCCTTACTCAAGAAGGCAATTGGATGTTGGTTTTATTGGAGTATTGCTCCAATACCCAACCTACATGCATTTGCCTCGATGGTGAATTGCTGTGAAAAGTCTAGTAAGGCTAATACATGAGTTGATGTTAATGCCTTCTTAAGTTGTTCAAACGCCTCTTGTTGCTTCTCTTTTCATTTACAGGTTCCCAATGCTTGCTTCTTCAACAATTCAATTAAAGGTTTAGCCACCACCCCATAAAGCTTGATGAACCTCCCATAATATCCCTTTAATCTTAAGAACCCTTTTAATTCTTTCAAGGATTGAGGTCTTGATCATTGTTGGATTCTTTTTATCTTGTTAGAATTTGTAGAGACTCCCATGGAAGAAATAGAATGACCCAAATAATCGATTTGTCTTGCTCCAAAGGTGCACTTGCTTCCCTTAATGAATAGTTGGTGAGGGTGTAATGTTTGTAGAATCTGAAGTAGATGTTCTGGGTGTTGTTGGAAAGTGCTACTGCAAATGAGAATATTGTTGACGAAAACCAAGAGAAAGAGGAATTTTTAAAGATATGGCTTAAAAATCTCATTCATGAGACTCTAAAACATTGAAGGAGCATTAGTGAGCCTAAAAGACATCACTAGAAACTCGTAGTGACCCTCATGTGTTCGAAATGTAATCTTAGGAATGTTGAACCTTCATGCAAAATTTATGGTATTTGGATCCAAATTAGAATACCAACTGGATCCTTGTAATTCGTCCAATAACTCCTCAATCAATGATATAAGGAATTTACTCTTGATAGTGTGTTTATTTAATTCTTTTTAATCCACACATATTCTCCAGATGTTTATAATCCACACACATTCTCCAAGTATTATCCTTCTTGACTAATACTATTGGGGAAGCATAAGGGCTCAAGCTGTGTCGAATGAATCCTTGATCCATGAGTTCCTTAATAGCCTTATCGATTGCATCTTTTTGTTCACCAAAATACCGATTTGATCTGATGTTGACGGCATCTGCTCCTTCTTTGAGTTGAATCTTGTGAATTTCTTGGTGGGAGTTCGGTAGGTTCTTTGAAAACCTCACCAAAGTTTGCTAACAAACCATTCAATTCCTCCAAAGTATTGGAATAATCTTCTAGGCCCACTTGTTGCATGTGAAAATCGATGGGATATGATAAATGCATCATGTATAGACCCACTTTTATGGAGTTGTTCATAAGTTTGTTGAAACCTTTACTTGAGATCACCTTAGCTGACTTATTTGGATTTTCCGTCAATGTTACCATCTCTCCTACACACATAAACTTCATGGTGTGCTTCATAAAGTTACAAATCACATTGTTGAGGGTCACCAACCACTGAACCCCCAAAAACATTTTGCACCCTCCTAGCTAAATGATCAACACATTGGTACTAAATTTGAGGCCTTGCATGCTCCAAGTAAAATCCTTGCAAGCTTGGGCAGTGCAATTTTAAACCCCCTCCTAGTGTGATCTATACAGGTCGAACTTCTGTGACATTCATTCCACCCTTCTTAACAACTACTTCATCCACAAATCTATGGGTCCTCCCACTATCAATCAAGATATGTAGGGTCTACTTTGGTGAGTGCCTATGACTCTAATTTGCCTATATGCCTCTTGATCCTTTAACCCCATCATAGCTTGTAAAGAAACATTGGTCTTAATGGTTCCTATTCTTCTTCTTCATCTAGTTCTTTTATTTCTAACTCTCCCAATCCTTCCTCTTCCACCATGAATAGCTGGAATTGCTTCCTTTTACATTTGTGCCCAGGTGCGTATCGTTTGTCACACCAACAATACAATCCCTTTGCCCTCTTGTCATCAAACTCCTTACTACTCAAAGATGTTTGGCCTCTAGTATTCTTAAAATCAAGATTTTTACCTATACCCCTTTGGTTATTCGACATTGGTAGTATGCCAACCTCCTGGTGAGGCAATCAAGGTTGGTGCCCTTCTTAACATCGTGTTCCCTACTCCAGTTTGTTATGGATATGGTTTAAACCCCCCTTATTTTGATAGGGAAGTGCACTGGCTTCAAGAATGGCGTTTTGTTTCCTAGCAAGCACATATTCCTGTTGCAAATTTTGAGGTTCCATCATCTTGATAGTTAACTCCCAACTCCGATTTCAATCCTTTAAAAAAAATCCCACCATGTAATTTTTTGGAAGTGGGAGTTTATTCAAATGCTTGTCAAATAGCACGTAATACTCCAATACTGAGCCCATTTGTTTGAGCTCCTTTAGATTTCTGACTGGATCGTCAAAGATGTCTTCATCAAACCTCTGACTAAGGAAAGTTGCAAACTCGAACCATTCTATAGCCTCCAGGTATTTCTATTCCTCGACTATAGTTCACTCTTGAGCTTGACCTTCTAAATGCATGAAAGCTATTCCAATCTCCAAACTATCCGGGTGTGATCTAATGAGAAAAACTATTCGTATTTGTAGATCCATGCTTTTACGCCACTCCCTTAAACATTGGGAAATTTATTCTACTGAATTAGGCTAGTACTGCCTAGCCTTTACTTTCTCCTACAGCTTTAGTCACCTCACCTATATTCTCTTTCCTCTCCTTCTGGATCAGTTGTTGGAATATAGTTTTCATATCATTAATCTCCATTTCTTGTTTATCACTTCGATGTGTCCTTCTATTAGTAGTCTCTCATTTCTCATTTGAGCTTTTAGTAAGTTCTTCATGCCTTTTTCTATTCGATGCAACTTTGCATATCTGGTGCCTTCCACCATAACAATATGCCAAGGCTCGATTGCACCGATACCATCTATTATAGAATAATTATGTAACATGAGTGTCATGGGTGGTGAAGGTGAATTGGCATAATTGAAGGAAGTAGAACAGAAATGAATAAGAAGGAGAAGAGGAGAGCGAGAATAAAGAGAGAGAAATATCCAAACACAAATCCTATTCAATGCCTTATGATGTGGCCATTAAAACGGCTCATACATAGTACACTATTCCCTCCCCTTCTGATATGTGGTCGTGTTGGTTAAGGATTGTTATAATCATTATTATTACACAATGCAATTTCTTACATTCTTACTTAAATGAGCTACTTATTCCGACATTGTTTATACCATCTTCGTCCTAATCTTTATCCTCTTCTCGCATCTTCTTTGTTGCAACACTTATTAAATATGAAGTAATAATAAATTAAATTTATTATCCTAGTTATTTAGGATTTAAACTCATTTAAGAATAAAGAATCCTTACTAGAGTAGGATTCAATACTATTTTGGATATTAAATTAGGAATCCCTTTCCTACTAAAATGAGTTGTCCAAGAAATTTTCTACATATACAAGGGCTTGTATGTGCATCAGCTCATCAATAAAAAAGAACCTAAATTTTCTCTATAAGCTTGAGATTTCAATTAGAAGGTGCGATGCTTTCTTTTTAAAGTGATTTTTAGACTCTCACTAAAATTCCAACACTTCTAGACTAAATTTTCAATAATCAAAACCCTAAAATTTTCGCAAACCTAAAATCCCAAACTTAAAACTCAAATTCCAACAGCCAGAATTCATAAGTTTTGTAAGTTTTAACAACTAATTTGACATATTTCTATTTGTTTTACATTAACTTAGTATCAACTTTACTTCATAATGGCGACACATAATAGAAGGGTGTATAGAAGAGTACTTAGCGACTAAGAGCAACAAAAAATACTTCTAAAAATTATGAAAATTTTGAACTTTAAGGACCTAGATCACAAGGTGCACCAATAACTAGTCCAAAAAATAAAACCGAACAGCAAAATACACTTGATATTGGGGAGGGAGAAGGTGAAATCCAAGGTGGAGAAGCTGAAACTAATCAATAGCTAGTGGGATTAAGAAATCAAAGTCAACCAAGAGATCCAAGACCAAGAAACCAACCAGAAGCACTTGAAGAGCACATACAAGATTTCAGAGGCCATGATAGAGCTGAAACACCTGACGTAGCGGATGATATTACTAAGAAAGTTTATGTTGAAGCACCTGATTTTGCAGGAAAGATGGACTCACACTTATTCTTGGACAAAAGCAATTGAAGATGTATATGATCAGTACAACATATCAAAAGAAAAAAAAAGTCCAATTTGCAAAGATGAAGCAAGTTGAACATGCTAAAATTTGGTGGTTATCAATAGAGAATAGGTTTTGAAAAATAGGTCAACCACCAATTGTTGATTGGGATGAGATGAAGCTGAAGATATTGGTAAAATAATTACCATTTCATTATTAAGAATATGTCCAAGTTCAACTCAAAACACTTCGACAAGGAATTCTTTCTATAACAGAATAGACAAAAATATTTGATAAATTTTCTATCCGTTGTGAAGGAATGGAATCTAAACAATAATTCATATCTCAGAAAAAAAAATGACTTAAGGACAACAATTAGCAAGGAACTAGCAATGCAAAGGATTTACACCCTAGAAGATACATATCACTTGGCTTTCAGAGCAGAACAACACTTAGGATAGCAAGTAACTGAAAAATTTTAAAGTCAAGTCGAGGAGTGTGACATAAAGAGAACTACAAATCTGTTTTTAGACCAACACCTAATGGATCAAACTTTGCACCAAATAACAACTACAAAGCTTCTCAAGGAGCTAAACCTAAAGGCAAACCCATCGTTGAGACCAAGAAAAAAGGCCAAACAATAGGCGATACTTTGCTTATGAATGTACTTTGAAAATCAGAGAATAGTTAACTGAGGGCTTGATAATAACTTAAGACCCTTGTAGCCTTTATATAGAACCAATTACAGAAGGAAAAAGATCTTAGGAATAAAGAGAAAATCACACAATGAAGAGGAGATCATACTAATAAAGAGAAAATCACAAAATCAAGAGGAGATCATACTTTTCCTAACATAGATATTTCCTAACATCTAACATAGATCTTTCATAACAGCCCCCCTAAAGCTCGAGCATACATTTATATCTTTAATATTTTTCTTCTTACAACTGATTTAGAATTATACATTTATATCTTTAAGGATGATAATTAATTTCCTAGGATTCCACTCTCCTAGGAAAGAAAAAGTCTCCTAGGATTCCACATTATCCTAAGTAAAGAATACAGTTTCCCATGATTCCACACTCTCTTAGGAAGGGAGAAAATCCCTTAAGATCCCACAATCTTTAGAATATCAAGACATTAACTTTTCTCAAAAGGTATACAAATAAAATACAACTCGACACTCCCCCTCAAGCTGAGGGCTATATGTCTTCCATTCCCAACTTAGAAATAATATCATAAAAACTTGATCAGTTAAACCCCCTTGATAGAACATTAGCTAGTTGGCTTCCCAATGGAACATATGACATGCGTAAAAGCCCTTCCTCCAATTTTTCCTTGATGAAATAGCTATCAATCTCAATGTGTTTTGCCTTATCATGTTGAATAGGTCATGAACAATACTAATGGCTAATCTATTATCACAATAGAGTTTCACAGGACCTACCCATTTAACTTTCAAGTTGTCTAGAATAATCTTTAACCATAACAACTCGCACAAGCCTTCAAGCCATCTAGGAGATTGTTTCAACCCATATAGAGTCTTTTTCAACCTACAAACTTTATTATCCATGTTTTCTTCAAAGCCTGATGGAATGTTCATATAGATTTGCTTATCTAGATCTCTATTAAGGTAATCTTTACATCATACTACAAAAATTGCCAGTCAAAGTGAGTAGCCAAGGACAAAATCCTCACAATATTAATTTTTATCATTGGGGCAAATGTCTCCTAGTAATCATTCCTATAAGTTTCAGTGTAATCTTTTGCAACAAATCGTGCCTTACATCTCTCTAGTGATCCATCAACTATATATTTCAGTGTGAAGATCCATTTACAATCAACTAAGTTCTTCCCTTTTGTTCTATCAACAATCACCTTATCTTAATCTTCTCTAATGCATCCATTTCCTCTACCATAGCATTCCTCCGTTCCCTTTCTGACAATGCATCATAAATGGTACTAGGAACAGAAATGGTATTTAAACTCACAATAAAACTTTTGTAGGTTGGTGACCAGTGTTTAGTGATGCACGATAGGACAATGGGTGTAATGGTCTTTTGGTTCACTCTCTATTACCTTTCTTGACGTAAATAGGAAGGTGGGAGTAATCTGTAGGTGTTTCAATTGATTATGTATGTAAAGGAGGATCGGTTCTCACTATGTACTCATTTCTAGAGTTTGGGATTCATGGATTTATTTCATGTTTGGAATAGTTGCTTTTTCGAAATACACCTATTAATATCTCAAAAAAACCTAAGTAACAAGGATGGACCCGAGAGATCTCTGTATTTTTTGGGACAGAGGACTAGAGGTCGAAGATGAGTTTGGGACGAACAAAAGAAGGTCAAATGGCACAAAAGACTCAAATATACTATCTTCCATCATTGACACCCTTAAAGATTTAACTTGTTAATATACGGTTTATTTTCAACGAAAGTGACATTAACTAAGGTATAAAACCTTCTTGAAGAAGAGTTATAGCACTTTGATAAGGATGCTTTGTCGGAAGAACTTATTAAAGAAGAGGGAAGAAGATGGTTAACGGCTGACAAGCGGGAGAAGGCTGGAGAAGGTCAGAGAATTCGATTAGGTAGGAGAAAAAAATAGGAGAATTAGGTTAGGACATTGTTTGCATAAGGAGTAGTTATCTTTTGAAAGTTTCTTTCCTAATTTTTTGTTATTTCTTTCTTATTTGAGTCCCACTAATAGGAGTCCTATTTAGGGTGGATTGTTATTTCTTTTTCTGCCTATATAATCGTAGAATTATCAACGAATAAAGGAGATTGGAATCATCAAAATTTTAGTTACTTTAGCTTCAATTTTCAGCTAGCTCTGTCAAGAGCTAGCTAACTTTCATTCAACATCGATTCTTCCTCCAAAGAAAAACACCAACAAGGGCAGAAAGGGGGACTTCTCTCTTGATTGTCCAGTGACGAGATCATACGCTAGGGCCCTTACTACACTTATACCCTTTTGTGTAGGTAAGTAACCTAGAAAGACATGTTTGATGGCACGGAAGTCTAACTTTTCTTTATGTTAACTATGAACATGTACAAAGGCAATGCAACCAAATACCTTAGGAATAAGCCCATTTGATATTCTGAAATTGGGATAAAAGGTATTACGGGTTTCCATAGGACATATATTGTCTAACACATGTGAGGGAAGTCCATTTATCATATATGTCACAACTAGAATTGCCTCACCCTAACAGGAATTAGGAACATTCCTTTGAAAGAGTAGAGCCCAAGTTACATTGAGAAAATGCACATTTTTCCTCTCAATTATCCCTTTTTTTTTAGGTGTGTCAACATATGACAAGTCATGAATAATTCTATCTTTTTAAGAGTAGGGGGCAAAATCTTATTAAAATAAGCACTAGCATTATTTGACCTAAAGCTTTTAATCTTAACCCCAAATTAGTATTGTATCATGGAATTAAAATTAAGAATAACAATGTTAACATCAGATTTGTGTTTGAGTAAGAAAAGTCATTTAACTCTGAGTACAATCATCAATCAAGGAGACAAACCAATGAGCCACAAAAATATTGGGAATAGTAGAGGGACTCCAAATATAACTATGAATCAAATGAAAAGAATGAGGACTTCTTTTAGTACCACTAGGAAAGGATATACGGTTATGCTTTGCCAATTCATAAACTTCAAAATGAAAAACTAAGATATCTACTCCTTTGAACAAATATGAAAATACTACTTTTAGGACTCTAAAAGATTGGTGACTATGGCGTAGATGGTAAAGTCAAATAACATCTTTATTTGAAGTACCAAGACATGAAATGGACAAATTATTCATGATTTTTCCAAAAAGATTCAAGAAGATAAAGATCGTTCACTTCCTTAGCAAGTCCAATCATCCTCCCCAAGCTTTGGTCTTAAAGAGCATAATAAGAAGAGGAAAAATTGCATAACATTTAAGGTCATATGTAAGTTTTTGGATAGACACAAGGTTGCCTGATAGATTTGGTGTATGAACGTTTTTCAGGTAGAGAGAAGATGTAACATATACATCTCCTACTCCTGCAACAGTAGCTATGAACCATTGGCCACTACAATATTCCTATTACTAGGTTATCAGGTATAGATATGAAATAAATGCGAGGAGTGAGTCATACAATCTTTGGCATCAAAGTCAATTATCCAAATATTGTCATAATACTTGGTTGAGGCAATCATGCAAAAACAAAATAAAGGTTTATCAAAGAGAGCTAAAGAACCCACTCGAAAGAACTTGTTAACAGATCTCAATGAATTACTCAATTTCTCAATCTCCTCGATATTAAAACCTCTTTAATCTGAACCTTCATTTGATTTGGGAGTGGTAATTTTGGATGTAGACATATGAGGCACAAGAAAAAAAAATATAAATAAAGTCCAAAGAAAAATGCAGCAATGAAGGTTGCTCAAAGAAGAATTTCCCAAGAAAAAATCCTATGTTCTAACACCATGACATGATTTAGAAGGAAAATAAATTTTCCTCTTACGAATGATTTAGAATTACTTAATTATATATACACAGCGGAGGAAGAAAAATAGGAAACAATCTCTAAGAATAAGAACCAATCTCCTAGGACTCCTTAGGAAAGGAAAAACAGTCTCCTAGCATTCTACTCTCCTAGGAAAGGAAAATTCCGCACAAAACTAAATTGAGTGAAGTAACAATTCATCGCTCGGAAACTAATTCTATAATCACAATCTCAAAGGGAAAAAAAAATAGCAGAGCGAGTAGGACTGGTTCATCCATATACAGATACTTGGCACCCGTCAAGCAAAAACATGAAGGACCTAAGAAAATTAATTCCCCGAATCTAAATCTCGTTCTCCTACAACATGATGCAGCAGCAAATAAACACTCTACACATAGCTTTGCACCAGAATCTGGTGTCTTAGAAAGAAAAACCATAATTTATAGGTAGACTCTAATGGTAATTCCTCCATTTCCTCTGTAGTTATCCATACTCCAGCATTAAACACCAATGATTGTAATCCAAAATCATATTAAAAAAATTAACCATTACAATGCCGACCAAACGCTAGAAATTCTGATTAACAATTGCTGGGGTCCCGCTATCCATATAGGCCCAGATTCATACACCCACAAAATATAATGACAACAACGACAGAGGCTCTAAATAAAAAGCAATTCAAGCTAATAGATAAGAAGCAAAACGATACACAGCACAAATGATCAACAAAAACAGATCTAAACGGAACATCATGCTCAGAATCCAACTCCTAAGAACCGGAGATTAAAAAGAACTTATAATTGTGAGATTGAATTTGGGAACGTTTAGTAGCAGAGAAAATAGAAAAGGAAACTCTACCTCAAAAATTGTAGTTTTGGTTTCTTGTCGCAGAAACTGCAAATGGCGCGTGGTGGACACAGACACCTCCACACGAAATGTACTCGTGGGTCTTGTTTTTCGTCCTTCTGGAAGATTTTAACTTGACAAAGACAGTACACGTGGCTGTTTTCAATTTGCACGCTCGATCGCTGGTGATATGGGGTTTTTGACAAGTGTGACATCGTATGATTTTAGAAGTTGGAATAAATTATTATATCCTCTCAATATGTTTAGGGAAAATGTAATTCTATCATTTCTTAACGAGTAGGTGAGAGGTATTCACAAAATTCAGACCTTATGTTCAAATTGATAAAATAATATATACACAATAAATTAAATTTTGATTATGTCTAGAAACTTCAATTTAGTGAAGTATTTATAATTAATTGGATTGCATAACAATAAAAGTACATGTATATTTATATATTCTGATAGAATATAAAATTAAAAATTTAAGTGTTTTTCTCACGTATTTGAATTATAAAAATAATTTTTATTAATTAAGCATAATTTATAACTAAAAATATTATTTAATTAAAAATTAAACACTATATGCATTTTCGTTGAACAAAGTATTTTTAAATTTATAGTAGCGACCACTAATCAATTATAAAATAAAAGGTGAACAGAGTAAATTAAAATTATTATAACTTTATTAGCATAATAACATGTGCCAAATATAAAAAGTAAATATGTCACATGTTAAAGATTTTAAAATTTACATATATATTAATTTAATTACTTTAAAGATGGTAATGAACCCAGTAGAGGCCTGGTCCCACCCAAACTCGAGCTTAGCCCAAGCTTGATTCAACCTGTCGAATTTTTTTATAAATTAAAAATACAAAACGAAATCGTTTTCAACAAAAAGATGTCATTTTCAAAAAACGACGTTGTTTTCTTTATAAAAGTTGGGCCTCAAGTTAAGCTAGATTTGGGCAGCCAAAGTCTAAGTTTAAGTCCGGTCTAATACCTAATTTTTAAAAAAAATTGGGCCTGAGACTCAATCAACCTCGACTTAACCCTTCAATTTAGGGCAGAGTGGGAGAAGCAGGCCCGAGCCTAATTGCCATCCCTACATTACTTATAGATAAAAATTCTTAAGTATTGAAATTTTAATTAGAAAATTATTATTCAATTCTCTAATTAATTATGCTTAACCACACATATATATTGATAACCGAGTGTCTGAAGGCCACGACGAATTGAGACCTAATATGAGAAGTTGAGTCAGGAAATGGCATTCGGGAAAGAACCTCGAGATATGGGTCATCCCACAAGGATCATCAAAAGTCCAAAATATTTGGAGGATTACATTCGTTAAAGATTATACATGTAGTTTTTCATGTGTGAGTTTTACACGCATGGCAACGTCCATTCACATGCATGCTTATTTCTCTTCTTTCATTTTTTAATTATTATTTATACTAGTGGAATGTGCGTGTTGAGGCATGATAGGTTAAGTTGTAACATACATTAAATATGCGTAATGATTTGCAAACAATATAAGAAAATACAACAGAATTATGTTTCTCTCTTTCTTCTGGAGGAATCTCTAACCTTGAAAACAGAGACAACACCTAACAATTTTTAGTGCCTTACATTGAGAGACCTAACGATGGCTGAAAATACTAGATCCAAGGCTGTTACTGATCGTTTAGAAGAAGCAATTACAAAGTTGACAATGAGTACTCAAACTACTTTAGGGAATAACTTGGATAAGGTCATTGCAAAAATCGCAGCCATGGAAGGCCACTAATCCAAGCCAATAACCCCCGACCCCTGCTCAAATGAACTCCTCAGCACCAACAGCAACAACAAGTGAGATTAGCTACTTGCAACCTCCTATTAAGCTTAAGATACTTGTCTTTGATGGAACAAATCTCATGAGTTGGATCTTAAAGATCAACTAATTTTTTTAGTACCATGGAACTTTAGATGAGGATCGAGTCAAGATAGCCTTCTTTTATATAAAGGGCTCGACGCTGAGTTGGTATCAATAGATGTATGGCAATAATTTCATAACGACGTGGGATTCTTTGTTACAAGCTTTGGAGATCAGGTTTGTTCCTTCGTATTATGACGATCTCAAGGGAGCATTATTTAAATTAATGCAAAAAGGATATGTGAATAACTACCTTACTGAATTTGAGAGTTTGGCTAATAAAATTGTTGGATTGCACCCCTCATTCCTTCTTAGTTGTTTTGTATTTGGCTTACAATCAGACATTAAGAGAGAAGTGTAGGCATTTTAGCCCATTATTTTGGCTCAGGCAGCGGCATCAGCCAAGTTGCAGGAGGAAAAGTTGATGGATGCGAAAAAATTTAGACGACTGAAATTTGTAACACCTTTGGTCGTCCAATCACCCATCGTCACTTACCCCAAACCATAGTTTGGACTAACAAAGCCACAAGTAGGTTTATTACCAAGCCTACCTTGCATCACATTCAAGAGGTTAACCCCAGAAGAGATGAATGCTAAGTGGGAGAAAGGCCTTTGTTACAACTTTGATGAAAAGTATGGCCCTAAACATCACTGTAAATCACGATATTTCATTTTGATAACTGAAGAGGGCGAAAGTGATTTACATGGGGTTAAGAGTAAGGGAGCTATGGAGGAACTATCGCAAGAAGGGACCAATGAAGTGGAATCAGTGAGATCAGTTTGCATGCAATGGTTGAACAAACCTTATCGAAACACTTAGAGTGGAAGGGCAAATATCACAACGATCAGTCACCATTCTTATTGACAACGACAGTACCCATAATTTCATGCAAGAGAGGATTGCCCGTTTCTTAAATTTGCAGACTCAGTCAATCAGACCACTCCGAGTTTTGGTGGGCAATGGATCAGAAATTAATTGCCAACAATTATTTCCTGAAGTTAAAATACAGATTTAGGCCAAGAATTCATACTGACTTGCATGCACTAGACATTTGTGGGGCTGATGTTGTTTTGGAGGTTCAATGGTTGAAGCAACTGGGACCATTTGTGATGGATTACACTTACCTTATTATGCAATTCATAAAAGGGAACCAATTAGTGAAACTCAAGGGAACAAAGACACGAGAACCCTAATTAGCCACAAATAACCAAATAAAATGACTAGTCCAAAGTGTTGGTATTTTTAAGTTTTTTCACATTCAAATTTGTCCATCTAACCCACCTACACAAATTAACTACAAAGAGACCCCTAATTGATCCAAACCCTCATGAACTAGTATCAATCCTTATTCCAAACTCCCACAGCCTTACCACCAACATATGCAACTGATCACAGCATACACCTTTACCTAAATACTCCATCGGTCAATATACGACCATACCGATACTCATATTCACAAAAAAGAGAGATCAAGAATCAAGTTTCCCAAATGTTAAAAACTGGAATAATCCAAACCAACCAAAGTCTTTATTCTTCTCCGATTTTGTTAGTTAAAAAAAAAGACGGTAGCTGGCATTTTTGTATAGATTACTTAACCTTGAATGTTGTATCCATGAACTCCTAGATGAGTTGAATGGAGCTCAATGGTTCTCCAAATTAGACCTGTGTCAAGGTTATAATCTGATTCGCATGAGAATGGAAGAAATATCACAAATGACGTTTAGAACACAGTTCAGCCAGTTTGAGTTTTGTGTCATGTTGTTCGGTCTGAGCAATACACTGGTAGCCTTTCAAGCAACCATAAGCAGGTTGTTTCAATCTTTTTTTGCGGAAGTTGTGATTGTCTTTTTCGATGACATATCAGTGTACAGTAAGAAACTAACTGATCATATTGATCATTTAGCTCAAACGTTTGACATCTTACAATAAGGGCAGTTCTTTTTGAAGCTGTCTAAATGCTTATTTGTTCAGCAACAGGTCAATTACCTCGGTGATGTAGTCTCCGCAAAAGTGGTTCAGCCAGATGCTTCCAAAATTACGGTAATGATTGACTGGCCGACACCCAACACCATTAAATGCCTTCGTGGATTTCTGGGATTGACGGGGTTCTATTGTCAATTTATTAAAGGCTATGCTCACTTGGCAGCCCCGTTAACCAACTTGTTGGAGAAGGAACAATTTTAATGGAAGGAAGATACCCAAAAAGCCTTCAAAGCTTTGAAGATGGAAATGACAACAGCCCCAGTCCTTACATTACCGAATTTTATAATTCCTTTTATTCTCAAAACTGACGCATCAAGAACAGGAATGGTAGTGGTACTTATCCAGAGTCCACTGCCTATTACCTTCTTTAGTAAACAATTCTACCTAAAACTTATGCGAGCTTCAACTTAAGTCTATGAATTGTATACCATTACGACAACAGTATCTGTTAGGCCATAAATTCATTATTTTCACTAATCACCAAAGTTTGAGAGAATTGATGAATCAAACTTTGCAAACACCTGAGCAACAAGGATCCTTAATCAAATTATTGGGATATGATTTGCAAATCTAATATAAAAAGGGTCAGTTTAATTGAGTAGCAGATGCACTTTCTAGAGTGTTAGAATCAACTGAATGCTTCACTCTTACCATACCCACTTTTTGTTGGCTCGACATTGCTTCATTCTATCCAACAGAGCAATCAACTTGATTATCAACACACAGATGGATTAATCATTTATAAGGGCAAAATTTGGCTACCAATTTCGAGCTCTCTAAAACCAATTTTGTTGGAAGAATTCCATAATGCACCAATTGGGGGCTACATGGGAATTACTAAGACGCTTCATCGTTCACAACAAAATTTTTACTGGGTTGGCATACTTAATGAAGTCAAATGGTTTGTTTAAGAATGTCGAATCTGTCAATAAGTTAAGTACAATACTTGGAAACTAGCTGGATTGTTGCAGCCATTACCTATTCCCTCGCACTATGGGAAGACTTGAGTTTAAACTTCATTACCGACCTTCCTACTTCAAATGGGTACTCTGTTATCTTGGTGATTGTTGATCGATTTTCTAAGGGAGCCCATTGTGGTGCCCTCATGTAGCGTTATACAGGTTACAAACTGGCACACTTATTTATGAAAATGGTTTAGAAATTGCACAAGATGTCAAAAGTTCAGTGTCTAACAGTGACCTCATCTTTTTCATCCAATTTTGGAAAGAACTCTTTAAGATGAATGGCACTTGCCTACATATGAGAACGACATACCACCCTCAGAGGGATGGGCAAACAGAGGTGGTTAACCACACATTGGAACTATACCTACGAGCATTTGTTCATAACATACCTTAACAGTGGCAAAAATTTCTTGCATTTACTGAATGGTCCTACAACACCACTGTGCATTCAGTGATAGGAATCTCCTCGTTTGAGTCTACTTATGGCAAAACCCACTCCAACAATCCCACAATACATCTTGGGAACCTCGCGTAATGAAGCTGTGGATTTTTCTCTTTATAATCGCGATGCCTTGCTCGCATTTTTACACAAGAAGTTATTAAAAGCTCAAGAGATAATGAAACGACAATTAGATTCAAAACGCCAAGATGTTGATTACAAACTTGACGACTAGGTTATATTCACCTTCGTCCTTACCGATAAACTATTTTGTTTCCTACTGCCCCTCCTAAGCTTGATAAGCATTACTATAGTCCTTACTAAGTTTTGGAGAAGGTGGGCATCGTATCTTATTGCCTATCCCTTCCACCTACTGTTAAAATTCACTAAGTTTTTCACTGTTCTATTTTAAAATTACACCATGGACCTGTTATGATATGTTTCCTTGATTGGCCTCCCCAATGCAAAGATGAGTGTCCATTAATCGAACCTCTGGTCATCCTGGCTTCCAATTTGGGTGAGTCAGTTTCTCCAGCACAGATGTTAGTCCTCGTCCAGTAGGCAGGCTTACCCTTGGAAGAAACCACATGGGAAGATTGGAATCTCCTTTGTCTCACTTATCACCTTTAGGGTAAGTGGCCCTTGAACAACGGGGGAACATTGATAACCAAACATTTGAAACCCACAACAAATTTGAGACCTAATTTGAGAAGTTAAGTTAGGATGGAGTTTAGGAAAAACCTCGGGATATGGATCGTCCCATAAAGAATATCAAAAATCCAAAATACTTGGAGGATTACATTCATTAAAGATTATATACGTAGTGGGCTTTACATGCATAAGCTTTACGTGCATGACTATGTCTATTCACATGCATGATTGTTTCCCTTCTTTAATTTTTTTATTATTATTTCTGTTAGTGGAATATGTGTGTTGAGGCATGATAGGTTGAGTTGTAACATGCATTAAATATATGTGATGATTTGCAAACAGTACAAGAAAATACAACAGAATTATGTTTCTTTCTCTTTCTTCTGGAGGAATCTCTATCCTTGAAAATAGAGACAACACCTAACATATATATATATATATTGTAGTTTTTGACTTTTGTATATAATTTGTATCGCTACCTAGCAATGCTCATAGTTTTGGTTTGAGTTTGTCATTCCACCCGAGATGGCTCCCCAATTGCTCCATTTAATTGAGTTGTCAAAACATGTTTATGCTCATATGTTGTCCTAAGATGAGCACTGAGTTTCGTGCAATAATATGACATACCAAAATGTTAAAACTTGTATAGTTTCATATTTTGAGATATTTTATACTTGAAAGTTCATTTTCAGATTTAAAGAAGTGTTACTTCTTCTAATGTTGCAATTCATGCGTATTGTAATTCATTTTTATCTTATCTTTAAATTATATATATATTATGCTTATATTTAACAATTATGAAAGATTATGTTATTTCTATATTTACTTAAACTAAAATATTAATGATATTAAAAATATTAATGATATAAATATATGCTTTATCTAGCATATCTTGTTATGGTTTTATGTCTTATTTTGTAGAGTTATCATTATATAAGGATTCTTTCCATAACCAAAAGAAAAAAGATATGTAAAGAGCAATTAACTATAACTAGTATTTCACTACATTATAAATTGTTAACCAACCAAATCAAATATAAAAAGCAATATAATAATTATTACATTGTAGTATATATTATATTGTAATAAACTCTATTGACCATATTGTAAGTGGGTCTATCAAAAATAGGCTCTCTAATATGTAGGGGTAAGGTTATGTGCTATCGGACTTCCCCAGACCCCACGACTCAGTGGGACTTCAACTGAGTATTGATGATGATGATGCTCTATCGAGTTTTACCATAAGAGTTTTAATATGAAAGTAAGATTATTCTATATTTTGTATAATGCCTTTTTTATTTAAGTCTCCTTTTATTAAAAAAAAAGCTAAAGTCATTTCATTGTAATGATACTTTGGAGATTAAATTAGGAACTTTCATTTTTACAAAAGTATAATTTACATCAAACTAAAAGTTATCCATTTATTTTCAAACCTTTTTTTGAACTAATTTGATATTTGAATATTTAAGTGAAATGTTCGTAACATTTCATAATTTTTTTTTGATATGGACCAAAAAATAAAAAGATAAGTTATTTAAGAATATGTCAAAAGATATTAAGATTACTGAAAATGAAAACTATTAAAAAGTTTATAATAAGTCTTAATCAAAGCCATTAGATAAGAGTTAAAAGTGAAATAGAGTTTTTACTTAGGGTGAAAACAACCACATTATTTAAATTGAAATAATGTTTCCCAACTTATTTCATTCAGAAGAGTTTAAATATAAAAGAAACAGTAACAACATCCCTAATATCGTGGACCATAACAGCTAGTAACTATAAAGTAGCAAGAGTTATTTAATTTAAATAATAGAAATATAAATTGGAATTATTTTTAAGCAGACATTCGCTTTATACGTGTATGGCTGACATATGAGAAATATTTGAGATTCTTCTTTCGTGGCCTTGAAGATCTCTAGGGTTTTGAGATTCTTCTTTAGTGGCCTTGAAGATCTTTTAAGCTTACCATTACCCTCCCCTTTCATGCAAACTTTGTTATTAAGGTTTATAAATTGAACCTCTAACTCTGAAGTGTTTGCCCACGTGGCCTCCTTTGTTGGAAGCTTTTTTCATTTAACCAAGCTTTCTTCGACAAGCTTGGAGCCATTTTTAACTTATCATCTATGTAGTATTGCTTTAAGCTCGATGATGAAGTGTCCATCATCGAAAATAGGAGGCAAATCATAACAAGAATTTTGCTCATCTCTAATATATCTTTTAAGCATAGATACATAAAATTCAGATGTATTCATGATGTAAAGGGAAGCTTAAACTTGTACACAATATAGGTAATATGCTCTTTAACTTCATATGATCTATGATATCTACTTGTAAGTTTTTGATAGGCTTACTTAAAGACTGATTATTATTAATATGGATGGAGTATGAGGAAGACTATATCCCCTACTTAGACCTTACTCTCCTCCTCTTAGCATCTACTCTTTGTTTTTATCAAATTATTTGCACCATTTAAATTGTCTTTGAGTTATTTAAGTAAGGCATCTTTAGTGTACCACTTAAATTGTCTTTTTATTTAAGTAAGGCATCTTTAGTGCACCATTTAAATTGTCTTTGAGTTATTTAAGGCATCTCTAGTGGCTAACTATTAGTTCACCTCATAAATGAACAAGTGACTTTATGATAATGAGGAATGGTTAATGGTGGACATCTATAAAGATGTTGAAATGGTGACATTCTAGCAAAGACATAGTAAATAGTATTATACCATCATTCAGCCCATAGTAAGAATGAATAGCATTTGTGAGGCTGTTGGTATACAAAGCATCAAAGGTACTGTTTAAGGCAGTCGTTAACAAACATTCATTCACAAGTGGTATACTGAACTCATGTTTAACTTGGTCCTAAAAAACTTGAAGATTTTATTCTAAAAATAGTAAATGAAAAATAGATCCCTATCATTTATAATTGATCGTCACAATGCCATAAAGTTTCAATGTGATGCAATTTATCACTTAAGTTGAGTCCCAGGTGAGTGATAATTTTAAGAAGAAAATGATTTTCTCTACATGATAAAGAATCTTGAAACCAATAATTTTCACATACCTGGATTTGAGGAAGAAGACATGAAGTTTGATCTTGATAGCAATTACCTTTTTCTTTTTAGAACAATTGGTTTCTCTCCCCTTCTCCCTTACTTCAGTTTATACATTTTTTAGATGGAAGCATAGGTTTGTTCTTAAATGTATATATTAGAGCAGAGAGAGGATCAATTTTATGTGAGCCTTTCTTTTTAATCTGATACGTCCATCAAGTAGCAATTTGTAATTAATTAACGAATAAGAATTTTATATTGTAGCACCCCCTTACCGTTAGGTATGCACCGGAACGCCCTCAAGTCATTCCGATATATATCCTATGATAAAAGTGAGCTACGTGCGATCACTACATTCATTCCACATGGCATCATATCAATTTTTCCAATAAAGCAGTAATAGAAACCACAATATATTTTTTTGATCAACTTCTTCCTCATTTCATTCCATCAAAATCAAAGGTTTATACATCTATCATCATGTACTGTCTGCACATAAATCCAAAAAGCCTAGTACAAAATGCTATGGGAAGAGGAAAAAGTAGCAAATCTATCTAGGTCATCCCAAAAGTCCCAGCTGATTGACCTGTGAGCCATGACTTCTCTCGCCAAAACAATCTACACAGCTGGAAAAGACCCTCTGAAGTTAGGAGTCTACTCTCGGTCCTGAAAAGACAACGTTGCAATTTTGATGAGTTTTGCGAACTCAGTGAGGTAACCATCA
>JAOQML010000005.1:10839504-10851408 GCA_027568935.1 Erythroxylum urbanii
TGAATTGCACCTCTAAACCATGTGATATCATTAATTTCTGATGTAACCTTCTTCTGTGGATGGAGTTTGGGTTTGGTCTCCATTTCCAACCCCACCTACATCATTCTAATTCGGTGAGATAATAAAAGCATTCATGCACTAAACAAAAATATTCTAAATATAACAATGAATTTAAAATAAGGTCTATATTAAAAACTTTATTATTTCCTTTCACAATTTTAAAATAAGTAGTTAACCTTGTAGAGTTTAAGGTAGCATATATTAATTTGCACAACAAAAAAAAACAGTTTTTGTACTAATTTAAAGTCTACAAAATGTGTTAAGCACCTGACAAATATAATTCTATCATAACACGTCACTTCAAATTAATCGTAATTAAATAAAAATTATAATATTTCTTATAATTTTATTAACTATTTAATTATTGGCGGATGTCTTGTGAGGATTTAGTAATTATTGGTTCACCGAAATTAGAAATCCAAATTTTAGTAGATAAGATGCCAATAGAACTTCTTTCGTGCTCATTTAACCTAAATTTCCACCATTTTTTTCTTTTGTGTCAGACGTCTCTGTAACGATGGAAAATAAAGTGCTATAAATGCTTGTTATGTCTTCAGGCATAAGAGATGCATAAGCAATAATCATGGACGACAAAGATGTTACTTAACTTATAAGCAACATAACAATTAAATATCTTTAAACTCAAGTACAGCTATAAAGAGAGATGCATGATTGGTAACGATCAATTTAATTGTTTCCATCAATTTTATAAGTTGAACTTGCACTTATGATAATAATTGATTTCCCCTGATTTTAATACTTTTATCTGGGAAATATAGAATTTAATGCAAACAAAAGCAGACGAATGTGTCTGCAAACAGTCGACACTTCTCAAGAATAGAACCCGTAACAGACACGTCGAATCAATGTTGATCTATTTTAACTCCTAATACGCGAGTTTTAGTAATTTATCCAAAGTAATTGCAGATAGAATTACTAATCTAATCATCCAAGTACCGACTATGACACTTTCTACCCATATACACAACTGATGATAATGATAACTATTAACATATAATCCAAATAGAGTAACATGCTTGCAAGTGTTGCTTCACAAGCTCACATTCATGGCAATGGACAGGTTTCTTTTGTGCTCCATTCAAAGAAAGCGCCCACCTGGCTGCAAAAGGAAAAGCATGTGATATGAGAATGACAAAGCAAAGCATAACAAACTGGTGTCGGTGGATCAATTCAATAAAACCAAGGCTATTAAGTGCTTTCTTTCGAAGAGGTCCCTTGCACTTGTTCCTTTGTTCTCATTGTTACTTACGCGCTTTCTTACATTGACTAGCTGAATCAATAATCAATACCTTTATTATTTAAAATTATTTGAGAAGGTCAAGAACATCGAATTCAAGATTTTTAATATAAAATTCATCGAAAAGACTTCATACGCCGATTGAACCACTCATAAAAGACAAGTATTTGACTGATTAAGCAATAGTAGAACTATACTATACTCAATTATAGACTAAAACTAAACAAGTTTTGTAATTACAGTTCTACTGTCAATAAGTACTTGGTTTTTTTGACAGAAGGTCAAGATCTAGTAACTGGTTTAAATATACTAATTCTCAATGCGTTGTCATGACTCATGAACATGGTGTTCTATCTTGACGCCACCAATATACGATAAACATAACCAAAGACAGTCGGTGAAATACTTGAGCAAATTGAATAGTGGCTAAATGATCGACATGACCAACACTAATAATTTTGTTTTTGCATGTTCAGAAATTTTGGAAAAAAAAAAGAAACATTTGCTAGGCGGCATCTGCTGAAATATCCACTTTGATTTTGTCAATCCACGTTCTCTTGTCGAAGACTTTTTGTTAAGAGGAATTCCAAATTTTGGACTAAAGAGCCATGGGGGTTGTAGAAATCAATATGTTTAAGTTCTTGTTCCGTAAGGCTTTAATCTTTAATAAATAGACTTATCATGGTAAAGAAACTTTCTTGTGTTTCCTATTTCACCAGTTTACTTTGACGTCAACCTTACGATTGGATAGAAAATAGAAACAAATTCCAATGCCAACAGTATCAATCGATGTCCATGAAAATGGATATTTCAATGTCCTATACCAAAAGAATAATTAAACCTAGTGTTTTAAGAATCAGTTTGACGATTAATCATTTTTTTACGTGTTAAAATGTAAAGGAGAACGCCCATGGGAAAATGAGAACTACGTCTATAAAACTAGTCTACTCCAGATATTCGAAAAAAAGAAACGAATAACTGAATCCTACGATGACGCTGAAAAGTCCAAAACATATGGGTTGTTGTCTGCGTCGGCTAAAAACACGAGACACGGGTTCACTACAAACTGCAAGCGTATGTCTTTTATTTCATAAGGGGTATGAAACTTTTGAGTTTTGAGCTTTGACATTAGAGATCAGAAGGTGCTTTGTGCATGAAATTTAGGTGATGGTTGAATATTGAAATCAGCCTCCTCTCTCTCCACTTTTTCTTTTTACCTTTCAGTGCCACCAATAGTATTTGCCATTACAACCCGGTAAATAAACAAAACAATTAAAAAAGAATGAAGGAAAACAAGTAACGAAATAATAATAATAATAATAAAAAGCAATGACTCCGATAGAAAGCAACGAGAGGACAGCTATGCAAAACAGAAGGCGACGAGACAGAGTTATTTAAGGCTTGAGAGAGCAAAGGCGTGTGTTCCAGAGATCGGTAGATCTCACAAGTTTTTAATGCACCGCGTTTTTTCTTAGACCCATTTTATCGGTGTCTCTGTGCTTCTTGTCGTCGGGTCTTTCTCTTTTGAGGTAGGAGATTGCTGTCTCTCGTGTATCCCCCACATTCACAATTCACAAGTTTTTTACTTTTGTGGATATAGAGTGAAGAAGAACAACAACAAGAAGAAAGGTAAAGTCTTTGATATTTGCATTTTGTCGCTTGCTCTCTGTTACTGTCTCCATTTCTTTTTGGGACATCTGTTTTTCATTTCCTTTTACCGATTGCTTCACAGGTTGTATTTTCTCCTTTTTAAAAAAATATCTTTTTTAAACACTTGAACATTTCCATTAGTCCTCCTTGTTTCATGTGTTTTCTTTTGTTCTCTGGTTTTTGCGTTGCAGATCTGACATTTGTCGCTGTGTTCCAATTCCTATTTCACTTTCTCCACTCTCTTGCTAATTCTAGGCTGTAATATGATCATTCTAATGAAAATTAGAGAATCCTTTTTACAATGCTACCAAAGTCAGTTTCCCACTTCTGTTCATTTTTTTCACTTTTTGCTCCCTCCAGGCCTCCACATTGGCTTGCTCTTCCACCCTCCTTCCATCACCCTCTCCTCCGACGAACCTCATTCTTGGATTTTGTTATTGTGATAAAAATATCAAATCTTTTTGCCCTTTTGAGCATACCCGTTTGTGGTGGAACAGGACTTACGTGCTTCTGCTTTCTTTTTTGATCATGATGACCATTATTATCCTCTATTGAGTCTACATTGGTGTAGTCATCGCTTATGACGTTTGAGAAATAAATAATACAGCTTTGGAAGTTAGTGACGATTGAATTATGGAAACTTTTCTTGGTTCTGAAGGAAATGATTAAATTGATAAAGTTTATTGTTTTCCTTTTCTTTTATTTTCCCAGCTGATTATTTTTTATAGATCCACCGGCTTCGTCTGTTTCCTTTTTGACTTGGCCTATGTGTGTGTATATATGGAAAGAAATAGAGAGAGAGCTACTTTTAGGACGGCTAGGTTTGATGGAGTTAAGGGCCCATTGTCATGTGAGAAGTATTCATACCAAATTAGCATGGAAAAGGAAATTTCGTGCTGGTAGTTGCCATCAGATGTCGTAGGTTACACAGCTTTTTCATGTCTTCTCAATTTACGAATTTAGGATGGTCATTTACTAATTTCCTTTGCTTTCTGTCCTTTTCTCTTTCGGGCTTTGGTTGAACTTATTAATCTTTCTATAGGCTTCATGCACAAGTTCTTCTAACCGTTTAGTGGCCCTGTGCTTGAAAAGTTGCTATCCCATTTATCCATACTATTAAGTTTATGGGCACTTGATCGATTCTTTTTATCACTTCTTCTTGAGTGTGTTCAACATCTGTTTTACTTGCTGATCTGTTGGAAGATCACATATAATATAAGTTGGTTATCAACTCATTTTCAGATTTTCCATATCCAAGTCATAATACTATACTACAGGAATCTAAAATAGAACTACCTCTTCCCAAGTCATTATATTAAGGACTTCTGATTTTTATGTTGAGGTAGAACACAGCAATTGGCAATTTTTATCTTCAATTCATCATGTTTCTGACCGAAAACTTGTTGACATCTGCAGATAATTATCTTTGTGTTGAATCATGAAGTATAAAGATGGAAAGCCGGCTGTACATCCTGATAAAAAATCTAAGGTTATTCCCATGCTACTATTGGTCGCTGCACTCTGTGGGTTTTCATTTTATCTAGGCGGGATCTTTTGTTCTGAGAGAAATAGCATTAAGACCGAGAATGCCATGGATGTAACGAAGGCAGTCCAAACTCCCAAGGATGCCGAAGTTGCTCCTCTTCAAATAAAATCCATTGCCTTTCCTGAATGCACTATTGACTTTCAGGACTTAACTCCATGCACTGATCCAAGGGTAGGAGCTGTTTTTGATACATGATTTATTTAATCTCTCACCCAAATGATGTGTTGTAGAATTTCTATATTCATTTTATACATCTATTGCTCAGAGGTGGAAGAAGTATGGTTTTCATCGCCTAACTTTCATGGAACGACACTGTCCTCCTCCATCTGAAAAGAAGGAATGCTTAGTGCCTCCACCGGATGGATATAAGCCCCCAATCAAGTGGCCAAAGAGCAGGGATTAATGTTGGTACAGGTATTATGATTGCTTTCAGTTATCTTCTAGTCTCTGTCACTTTGAATTGCTAGGTTTTACTTTTTGTTAAAAAAAGTCTCATCTAATATGCTCCACGACTATGAATTCAGGAACGTACCATATGATTGGATTAACAAGCAAAAGTCTAATCAGAATTGGCTAAGAAAACAGGGAGAGAAGTTCCTCTTTCCTGGCGGAGGTACTATGTTTCCTAAAGGAGTGAGTGCCTATGTTGATCATATGCAGGATTTGATCCCAGAAATGAAGGACGGGACAGTACGAACTGCTATTGATACCGGGTGTGGGGTGAGTTCCATCAGTTGGCTTTTTTTTTGGTTTGCTTTTCTTCTTCCAGTTTCTGCAACAAACCACATTACATATAAGTGGGACGTTCAATAGGAATAGAAATTGAATTCCTCTGTTATGTTTTCTTAATTGCTTACCTCTATTGTCTACAATTACTTGATCCAAGTAACTCTTATTGTCAGGTTGCTAGCTGGGGAGGTGATCTATTAGACCGTGGAATCCTTACAGTTTCTCTTGCCCCAAGAGACAATCACGAAGCTCAAGTCCAGTTTGCTTTGGAACGTGGAATTCCTGCAATCCTTGGCATAATTTCTACCCAACGCCTTCCATTCCCTTCAAACTCATTTGATGTGGCTCATTGCTCCAGATGCCTTATACCATGGACAGAATTTGGTAATTGAATTTTACACTGTGAAAACAGTAACTAGGTTGATCAGTTGATTCCACGATGCAATTGATGGGAAAATATACCTGCTGTCAAACCCATTCTTTCCTTTTCTCAAGCTCAAAGTTGGAAACGGTACCAAACATTGCTCTGATATCTGTTCCTGACAGTTCTCTTTTGCTTTCAGGTGGAATTTATCTCCTGGAAGTTCACCGAATACTTCGTCCTGGTGGTTTTTGGGTCCTTTCTGGTCCTCCAGTTAATTATGAAAGACATTGGAAAGGGTGGAACACTACCATAGAAGAGCAGAGATCAGATTACGAAAGCTTGCAAGAACTGCTTACTTCAATGTGCTTCAAATTGTATAATAAGAAGGGTGATATTGCCGTCTGGCAGAAAAATTCAGATAATAGTTGCTATAGTAAACTTGCTGCCCCCGATGCCTACCCACCCAAGTGTGATGACAGCCTTGAATCGGATTCTGCATGGTACACTCCACTTCGGCCATGCGTTGTCGTTCCAAATCCAAAAAATGCAAAATCAGTTCTGCAATCCGTCCCAAAATGGCCAGAACGGTTGCATGTTGCACCTGTACGCCTTGCTGAAATTCATGGTGGGAGTGCTAGTGCTTTCAAACATGATGATGGCAAGTGGAAGGTGCGAGCAAAGCACTACAAGAAGTTGCTGCCCGCAATTGGAACTGATAAAATAAGAAATGTGATGGACATGAACACAGTTTACGGAGGTTTTGCTGCTGCTGTAATTCAAGATCCTCTGTGGGTCATGAATGTGGTATCATCCTATGCTGTGAATACATTGGCAGTTGTCTACGACCGAGGTCTCATTGGAACTTACCATGACTGGTAAGTCTCTGTGCACAAAGTGAGACGCTATGTTATTTTAAGACAGAAACAGCGTAACGTATCTCTTGTTTATTTCCAGGTGTGAAGCGTTCTCAACATATCCAAGAACCTATGATCTTCTCCATCTTGATGGTCTCTTCACTGCCGAAAGCCACAGGTAAGCATGGAGCTTTAGTTTCTTTTAAGTTTCTAGCATTTCGAATATTTTATTTGATTATCAGTTATTTATACTGGGCCTAATCCTTCACTGCATTTCTCCCGGAATATATTGACTAACTGTAAAACTCTCATACATTTTGCCCCACACTTAAAGGTTGACCTGGAAGACCTTTTAGCTATCTTTGATCTACCTGAATATTCATTCCACGTACCTTTTTGATTGACTAGACAACATAATACAGCGGACCAAACAGAACCCTGAAACCAAAAACAAAACCAATCTGAGTTTGGTGTAATATCACGATTACTGCAATAACTGACGGTCCCATCCAAATAAAGAACCCACAAATTTCGCAGTGCATTGTCATTTATTTATGTTCCCGAGTTCTTCTGACCCATGTTGGTACACGGGCAGATGTGATATGAAGCATGTGCTCTTGGAGATGGACAGAATCCTGAGGCCCACAGGTTATGCTATCATAAGAGAATCAAGCTACTTCGTGGACGCCATAACCAGCATTGCAAAGGGCATGAGGTGGAGTTGCCGCAAAGAAGACACTGAATACGGTGTCGAGAAGGAGAAGATACTCATTTGCCAGAAGAAGCTCTGGTACGCATCCAACCAGAGCTTGAGATGACCAACAACGGTGGAATCAAAGGTGCGGGTGAAGAAATCTCCTGGAGTGATCGCTGTTACTGTGGCTTAGGACACTCGACGACGGGGACCACAAAGCATAGACAAGTATAGTACACTTCAGACACGATAATAATTAGCACTGCAATATTTAGGGGCACCCAATAACGTATTTTTTTGTACTATAATTTTATGATGCCAAAATGAATATAGCATTCTTTGTTAGGCATCCGTACTGCACGATCTTGCTATTACAATTTTTAAAAAGAACTTTAACGGGACAATGTCAGTCTTTTTTTTTCTCATTTTTTCTTATTAGTATTTGTAATTTATTGAAATTAGATTATTAGGTGTGGTGTGTGCAATAACCTTTTGTGGGTATCAGATTCCACATTTGATAAATTATTGTGTCAAGCAAAATTTACTGGTTTTATTATGTTATTTTTCCCTTTATAATTCTCATCTATTTTTGTCTCAACTCATTGGTGCTCAACATGATGGCTAAGGGCTATGCTTTCTAAGTTGGACCGAGGTAGCTAACATCTTAGATGAAATCATTTAACCGGAAAAAAGTTAGATCGGAGATGGAATATATTATAGTCATTAAAAAAAAAGGGAAGAAAACAAGACTAGACGAACGTATTGGATAACCTAATACAGTTCAACATAAAACCAGCAACCGTTGCATGCAAGCTAGAAAGAAAGAATTACGTCTTCTTGGGTTCCTGAAGAAGAGGTACTTCTATTGTTTCCGTCTATCTTAAACTAATTTTTTTTTCTTAAAAATTAAATTGATATTTAACTATTAGTAGTTTGCCTTAAAAAGGTATTAATCTCCCCAAATCATAGGGAAACTCTATATATATTATTATAAACAAATAAATTTCTAATTTTACATACGTACTAAAAGATCATATTTATTATATTCTCACTAAATCGAAACGGGTACTTTGTAAATTAAAACATAAATTCATTAAAAAACTCCACTTACTTTAAAGTTTGAGACAATTAAGTTTAAACATGGATATACTTAATTATGGTAGACAATTATATTTTTGAGTGCTGTATAATGGTAACATTTTGAGAATTGGAGGAAAATTGAGTACACTTAGTACATAGAAACATAACCTGATGTTTTGACAAACACTTATTATAGAAGGTGCAACAATATATTTAGTTTCATATTTTTTCTGCTGAAGTATTCAAATTTAAGAAATTTTTATTATAGTCTTTTATCTTAAGAATTCAAATTAATTAAAGACTTTTGTTAATTTTCAATAACAAAAATTTGAAAACGAAATGAACATGACAATATTAGTTTTTATTTAAGCCATCTTTTCACATATTAAAGAAATAAAAACATAAATTAATATATTTTGAAATTTGAACCAAAATTCTATATAAACATAAGTTAAAAAGTTACAGGACGAAAAGGAAACTAAATAATTTTTTCTGAAAAAAACCTCTTCCATTACCTAAGCTGTCTAATAAAACTTGTCCCATTTATAAGTGAAACTAGGGATGTCAATGGGCCGGGCTAGGCCTGGGCCGCCCTCGGCCCAGCCTAGCCAGGCCTCAGTGACGTCGGGTTGTCCGGCCCGTCTAAACTTTTTTAATTAAAAAAGACAAAACGACGCCGTTTTATCCAAAATAGTCGGGCCGAGAGCCGAACCGGGTGGATTATAGTCAGTCTGTGACCTGCCTATGGCCCGCCAAATTCGGGCCAAAAATAAGCCGGGCCGAAATTGACATCTACAAGTAAATCATTATAACTCATCATTTTCGAATCAATTAGGGATTGTGTATGACTTTTAATTAATCAGTTTTTGTTTACAAAATTAACGAAAAATAAAAATATTATTTTTATTAAAATGAAAATTTAATTATCTATTTCGCATCTTATTAAGTTGTGTAATTATATTTTAAATCAGTTAGTTTCTCTATTTTAAAAACTTTATTCAAAATTAGTCTCAATTAATTTTATTTTATTAGTTTGGATTTTATTACAACATAGTTTAATGTCCTAAAGGTTTGTTACTGGTTTAGGGAGTTTTGGAAATAAAAAAAGTATAATAAAAATTTGGGTTCAAATTGGAAGTTATGAAAACTTTAAGCTGAAAGTGAACGAAAAATTGCATAAGGACCGAATTGTACAGTGGATGATGATTAGAATGCAAAATTGAAGAGAGAGAGAGAGACTAACTAGAGAAAAAGACACGTCGAAACGTCGGAGAACTGAAAGCAAATCTTGAAACGTTCAGCTGCAATTGTGTAAAGGGGAAAAACGATCATAAGTGAAAAATGGCAAAAACGTGGTATATGGGAGCTTCAAAACGCCATTGCCCAAGGTGGTAAACGCAAGCGGAAAGTATCAATACGGCGACTTTGTTTGACGATCAGTAGATTATATTAACTGTTAGTTAATAGCAGATTAATACAGTTGATTTGAGCAGTAGATAATATCAGCTATTTATTTAAGGATGTTTGATAAAATTAGTTATTTAGTATTAGCTGTGTATATATAAAATGAATTATGAAAGCTTAAGGTAAAAAAATGATGTATAAGAACTTGAGCATTATATCTTAGTATTTTTTGAATATTTTCATAAAAATTTAAATAAAGCAAAAGAAGGCAACACCATCATTTAAAACGAAGGTTTATAATAATCTAAAAACGACGTCTAATTGTTATTAAACTAGAAGCAATATTATCACAATAGTTGTCATTTCTTGAATTCTCAATTCTTCAACACCTTCATGTATAAAGTTAACTTCAATATCTTCAAATATATCTAGATGTATAAATTCAAGATCTTGATCGATAATATTAAAAGTTGAGTCTCCAATTGTGCTTCTTCTAATATAGTTATGCAACGCAAAACTTGCACAAATTATTCTATTTTGATCCGTCAATGAATATTTAGGCATTTTCTCCAATATTTTCTCTATATCGAGCTATAAGAACACCAAAAGCACTCACAATACAATTTCTCAATGATGAATGAGCTCGATTAAAAATTTCTTGAGATTTCCTTAGATTTGCATCACGAAACTCTGATTGATGTTACCTTGTCTTTGGGTATAGTGTCAAATATCCTTCTATCTTCGGATACCTTTTGTCAATCAAGTAATATTTACCTGAGTGTTCATAAAGGTAATGTAACTAGTATGAATGATATTATAAAAAGTCTAAATCATGAATAACAAATCCTACAAATCTTAAAATTACCTGTTGGTGGTTTTGAAAATTTGAGTCTCAAATTACCAATTGTATTAAGGAAAATACGAGAATCATGTGCTGGTCCCTCCCAACCTGCTAAAACATACGTAAATAGTAAGTCAAAGTCATATGCTGCCAATACATTTGTAGTCGTTATTCCTTATTGTCCCTTATATCACATTTGATCCTCCTCTGTAATAACTATCGCTATATGTGTACTATCAATAGCTCCAATGTAATCCTAATATAAACAATAATTATAAGACATATTCAATTACTTTAAGATGTAACATATGTCTTCTAACATCATTGGCAATTTGTAGTAGGATATCCTTGAATTTAGGATTTTTTTGTATGCATATAACCCTTGAAAATTCATCTACGACACTCACAACTTCTTTAAAAACTCTACTGACAGTTTCACCATAATATTAAAAGTGCTTTTTGGTATCTCTATTAGATGCACCTTCACTTAGGACATATACGAATAAACCCACTTTCTCCAAAATTGACTTCCTATCCAAAGGACTCAAACCATAATTGTTTTCCAAAACCATGTATAATTAACGAAATATATTTAGATTTATCCTAAATATATTAAAACATTGTTTTTCATGACCATTCAATAATTCATTCATCTATAGTTCTCCTGTTAGATAGGAGGTTATGCATAGTTCCTTCTATATATAGTTCAAAAAATACACACCTATGTAACTCGCTAAATAAGCCATCAAATCCCAAAACTCATTCTTATTGTCCAAAATTTGCTTAATTTGTAGACGTTGTATAATTTGCATAACATTATGATTCATACCTACAAATCAACAAGTAAAATTATATTCTAAATAAACAAGACACTTATATGTTTAAATATTAATAAATAAATAATATAATACATAATAAAATTATAGATTACCAATAAGATAATATAATATAATAAAGTGAGATAACTAAACCATAATGTCTTAAAACACATCATGTCAATATAAGTGGACAAATTATAAGAACAATAAACGAAACATAGTAATGTAAAGAAACCATGTTTGATGTTTGTTATGCTCCTCATGCTCATACATAAACTTAATATATTCAACTCTCTTTGTATCATTTGGTAAATTGAAAAAAAATGGATCTTCTTTATGGATCTTCAATCAACATGGAAGCAAAGTAAAATTCATGGCTACCAACCTCTAAACTAGGCAAAGCACATAGTTTTCCTATAGCATTTGTAACATCATGATCTGATGCACTAACACCAGTACTCGATGATGCACCAATAGTCATTGTGTTCAGCATTTTCATAATGAAAATATTCATCTCCATTGTTTTATAGTTAACAGAGCTGAATATCAAAAGAGGGTATAAACCTTTCAAAATCAGAATACAATTTTGTTTATGTCAGAATCAAA
>JAOQML010000005.1:10875169-10885782 GCA_027568935.1 Erythroxylum urbanii
AAATAAGAAATACACTTGGATGGATACATATTGGAGCTATACAGATAATAATAAAATCAACATTCAAAGAAGGATTAAATACCCTTATAGAATTAGCTATTATGGATAATAGAATAATAAATAGAGAAGAAGCCTGCCTAGGACTTCTTAAAGGAAATTTACATTATGGAAAATTAAAATTTAATATATATCCTCGGATATCATATCATATAAAAGATAAAGATTTTGATAAAACATTAAGCTTAATACAAGACTTTAAGAGGAAAGATTTCTTCAGACAACAAAATAGACCTTATTCGATAACATATATTATTTCATATGCAATATCCAATACACATCATTCAGAATGTTTTATGGTTAAAGATACAATAGATTTTCCTTATTTATTTAATGAAGTTTGTCAAATACAGATGCCAAGTCTACCAAAGATAGAGGAAATAGAATCAAGAACATTAGAATTAGATTTACAAGATAAACCTTTAATGATAACAAATAATATACCACCTAGATTATCTTTTACAAATACAGGAGTTATTAGTCAGCCTAAGACTAGGCAATTAAGTATTGATAGATACAATAATAAATTAATTATGGCTAAAAATGATAATCTTAGAAATTATAAGCTAAAAGGAGAATATTATAATGGAATAGATTTTGTCCCAGTAAATACATTATCAGATATAGGAGCAAATGGAAATTATATTACTTATAAACTCTGTACGGAATTACAAAGATATAAACTAGATGAACCCCACCAATATACTAATTTTAATGGTGAATTACATTCAATAGATGAAGCTATAGAAACCTTAATATGATTTGGACAAGATATAATACCAATTCGACTATTAATAGAGAATGATGGATTTAACGATACTTTAGAAATAATGTTAGGAATAACTTTTCTTTAAAATGTTAAACCTTATCTGATTACTTCTTATGGAATAGAGATAACATATAATGGAAAATTGATATATATTCCAAAATGACAAGTCCTCATAGCATATATATTCTTATAGGAATAACCTATGAGCAATATAAAGCAGAATATTTTGCTGCCTTTATTGATAGTAGTTCAGGAGCATGTTTATGTAAAACAGATTGTTTTCCAAAAACATACCATAAAGATTTACCCTTAATAAAAGGAGAAGATATATCTAATAATACTATATAAATAAATAGAGGAATTAAACAACCAATAATTTTATTAGGATCATTCTTAATTAAATGTCCACCATTCTATTTTCATAATACTGGTACCGATATATTATTAGGAAATAATTTTCTACAATTATTTCATAAAATAACGTTTGATACAATAGCCAATCAGATATTGTTTAAAACTCCATGTCATCATTTGATAACAGTCAAAAGACTTAAAAATGCTTATGCTAAATCCTTTCCCATTACCTTTATCCCTCGCACAGCCCAACGTGGTGGTATTAAAATACCAGATAGAATTGAGGCAACTTGATACTAAAATAGATAAAATTACAACAAAATTAGAACAATGTTATACAGAGAATCCTTTAAAGTTTTGGGATAAGAATCAACTATATGCTAAACTAGAAATGATAGATAAAAGGATATAGAAACATTAAACCTCGAGCATTTAGACCGAAACAATTAGATTGTCCCCAAAAGAAAATTTTTTGTAAATGTTGGATTTGTAAAGAAGAAGGTCATTATGCTAATACTTGTCCAAAAAAACACAATCCAAAATATCAAACGAAAGTAAATATTTTACATTCGGCTATTCAAAATCAATTAGAACCCATTGAATCTGACTATGATATTGATTCCACTATTTCTTCAGTATACTATTATGAATCACAAACTGAGTCATCAGAATCATTAGTTGAATCCCAATACAACATTTATTCAAATAGTGATACAAAATAAAAAAGTCAATGCATATATAAACACAGGAGCAACAATATGCATTGCTTCCAAACACTTATTAAGTACTTGCAAGAAATTAGAAAAACCTTTACATATACGCATAGCTGATGGAAGCTTTAAATATATATGGTCTGTTAGTTATTATAATAATATCATTATAGAAAAATACACTTTTGCAGTACCTTCAATCTATCAACAAGAATCTAGATTATCTTTTATTATTAGAAATAATTTTCTCAAATTATATAATTCATTCTGTCAATATTTATATTATATCACTCTTAAAACTCCTTACATCAAATCCTTAAATAAAAAATCTATTATTTTAAAAATTCCTATATATCACACTTCCTATTTAAAAAAATTATACAAACTTAACACTAAACTCGATTCACTTCAATTTTATTTGCTCAACAATACAAATTTACAACAAGAAATTAAAACTTTATTAGATCAAGTATGTAGTGAAAATCCCTTTGACCCTCATAAAAATATAAATCAACAACTTATAGAAATTAGGTTAAAAGATCCTAATCAAGAAATTATTATTAAGAATAATATTCCTTATACTCAATAAGATGTCCAAGAATTTATTAATAAATGTTTTGATTTACTAGGAAAACAATTAATCTCTCCTATTTATAGTAAACATTCAGCACCAGCTTTTTATGTTAATAATTCAGCAGAACAAAAAAAAGGGAAAAGACGAATAGTTATAAATTGCAAGAAATTAAATGAAGCTACCATAGGAGATGCTTATAAATTACCACGAAAGGATTATGTCATAAACAAATTAAAAGGACACACTTGGTTTACTACTTTAGATGCAAAATCTAGATATTGGCAACTTAGATTACATGCAAATTCTAAGGAATTAACAGCATTCTCTTATTTACCTCAAAAACATTATCAATGGAATGTATTATCCTTTGGGTTAAAACAAGCACCTAGTATTTATCAACGATTCATGGATAATAATTTAAAAGGATTAGAACAATTTACATTTGTTTATATTGATGATATTATTATTTATTCCAATCAAGATAAATTTGATCATTTAAAGAAAGCAAAAATTGTTTTACAACGATGTCAAGAAAAATGATTAATTTTAAGTAAAAAGAAGGCAAAAGTAGCTCAACAAAATATTGAATATTTAGGAATTGAATTTAACAATGGATATTTAAAGTTACAACCTAATATATTAAATAAACTCCATCAATTTCTAGATCAACTTAAGAATAAAACTCAAGTACAACAGTTCCTTGGACTTCTCAATTATATATCTGATCAAGGTTTTCTTAAATCTTTAGCCAAAGAAAGACAAATATTAAAAATAAAATGTAGTACCAAACATCAATGGAATTGGACCAAAAATGATACTATTGCTGTTCAAAAATTGAAACAATTATGTAAGAATTTACCACTTTTATATAATTATCTTCCCAAGGATTCATTATTAGTGCAAACTGATGCAAGTATAGATACATGAGCTAGTTGCCTTTTGGCCAAACCACCCAACACAAAAAAGTACTTACTTTGCAAGTATATAAACGGGATGTTTGCTCCCGCTGAATTAAAGTATCCAATACATGAAAAGGAAACACTCGCCTGTCTCAAAACGCCGAGAAAATAGCGTATAGATTTATTACCAGTTGCATTTACCGTTCAGACGGATTCTAAATATTTATGTGGATTCAATAGATACATGATTCGAACTAATTATAATCAAGGACGATTAGTCCGATGGCAATTGGAATTAAGCCAGTATCAATATACCATTAAGTATATAAAATCTTATGACAATTTTCTTGCAGATATTTTGACACGAGAATGAAAGCAGCTTTGAGTAGTATGGAAGAAGCATTAAAAACCAAAGAGAAAGTAGCCTTAGAATTGCAAGACCAATTACAGAAAACTACCCAAGAAATTAATCAACTAAAGACCACTATTGAATTCCTCCGAAAGTAAATTCAGCCAAATATATCTAGCTCCTCTACAAAAATCGAACCTGAAAAACCAAATACATTTATTCCTCTAGTTACTCCACAATAGTTTACCCCAACTCCAGCTACAGCTCAAAAGAAACAAGATGAATCAGAATCAAAGGTAAACCAAATCAAACATATCCAAATTCCCGCCTAAGCAGGGTATGGGCAGGGTAAGATGTACGCAGTCATGCCCGCATCTTCGATGGAGATACAGAGACTGTTTCCGAATCAGAATCAAAGGTATATGTCATTTATAACGGACCTATGTCTGGTATTTATGACGAATGGTATAAAGCAGCAATGCATATTACAGACAAGAAAGGAATAGTACATAAAAGTTTTTCTACTAGAATTGAAGCAGAAAAATCCTTAAGTGAATTTAGAAATCCACCACTTAGACCTCAATATAGTCAAGTTCTTCAAACCAGTTCATCCATTTCTCCACATATGAAAAACTTAGGCAAGCCAATTGATCTTGATAGAATTAATCTTCTCCCTGCAAAAACCATCCAATAAGAAGCTCGTAGACTCACATTAGAAATGTTTATTGAATGTTTTCAAGCCCTCAATCATTGGACCGAATAAATAAAAAATGTTCCAATATTACCCTCAAAATCGAGGACGATTTGGACCCAAAGCTATTATTTTACCCAGAGCAGATCCACTATCCACTTATTTATTCTTCCAAACTGGATTAATTGATACAATCTATCTCACTGATCTATCCATTCTATCAAATTTTCCTATTGAATTTATTAAGGCAGTTTGGACTTACAAGGATCAATTTGCTAAGGAAAGAGAAATTTTTATCAAAGTATATAGCAATTATCCAATTTTCAAGGAAACTGAAGAATCCGAATCTATTAAAGATGCAGAATTAAAGTTATCCAAAATCGCATATTTACATATTAGAATCAGCAACGAAATCTATCCTCCAATCGATACACCTACTCAGTATAACTTCCATTGGATACCATTAATCAGTTCAATTTACATTGTCTGGAAGGAGTATTCAATCAATACAATTGGATCACGCATGAATCTATGATCAAGATAAATTACAAAGGACCAAATATGATTATGATATCAGCATATAAAAATCCTATCATTGCTGATGTTGTTCAAATTATCCAACAATTTTCTCAACCATTTGGACATATAGATGGACCTTTTGAAACATTATCCACTACTTGGAAGCAAGCCATTTGCAAACAACTCAGAGATTATCAAGAACATCTATGCTCTTATTGTCAAAATTCAGAAAATACTCAAGGAAAAGATGATGAAGTTGGCTCAGACGATGTCATTATTGAAGACAGCTAATGTAGACAGTGTCGGCAGAACAAATTGAAATCAGCAATGGAATCTATCCTCCAATCGATACACCTACTTAGTATGACTTTCATTGGGATACCATTAATCAGTTCAATTTACATGGATCTAATTAATGGAGGAGTAGTAGATGAAGTAGGTAAATCCGAAAAGGATTTTCTATTGGATACAATTGGATATTGAATTGCAGGTAAAAGTCTAAGTTGAGTTCTAAACTTAGTGCCAACTTTTGCTGCATCCTTAAATAATTGATCTAAATATATTTGTTTTGTATTTTTAAATTCAATGCTATGATGAGAATTAGTTAAAGCATAGCTAATTTGATAGGTTATTAAAAAAGGATATTGTCCTTGAACCATTAAATCATCTTTGTAAAATTTATATGCAATAGTAATTGTATCATCTAAATTAGGTGATTTTAAAGGAATACCTATTTTTAATCTAGTATTAAATTTAATTTTCCCAAATGCTAAATTTCCAGTCATCATCCCTATTACTTGATCATTTAAATTTTGCATTCGTTCATCAATAATCGCCATCCTAATGGGTGAATCTATTCCTTCTTGGAATGTTGATTTTAGTAAAATCTGAATAGTGGATAAATGTATATATCCAATTTTATGACGTTTAGATTCAGGAAGTTTCTGTAATTATTTTGTAATTTGATTATGATCAATTAGACTAATTCTTATATGTCCATTACATTGATCCATTCTTATAGGAGTTTCGTGTATCATTTTTCCAACATAAATAATATTTTGTCGATTAAAAATATTTTTTATTAGTGAAGATTGAATATCTTGTCCAGGTTTTAAATTTAATTGAGTTTTTGCTATTTGTTTCTGTTTTTCTTGCGTTAATAAAGTATTAATATGTAAAGTACCTTGGGATTCTTCTAAATCTAAAGTTCTATATCTAAAATTTCAGTCTTTTTCTGTTATAATGAATTATGAGAATGAATACGATGTAATTGTAATATTCTGGTAAGGTACATTAATTCATTGGAATAAAACTGATAAGTTTGTGTAATTATATTTAATTCGATTTGTAAATTCTCTAAGTTGGAAAAATTTATACTTGAAGAAGAATTATGTTCAAGAAATTGAATAAGTCTATTAGCTGTTTCTATAATTTATTGTCTATATGATTCTACAGATTCTTGAGTGTCTCTAGTATATTGTTCTAATTCGAAACAAATAGAACAATTAGTATGATTCATAATCAATGCCATATAGTTGGTACTGTTGTGTAAACCAGTCAAGAAATTCATCTCGAAAGATTAAACACTGAATATATAAAAAATGTCTAAGATTATATCTAAATCCATATTGATAAATAGCTTGAAATAATAAATTAAATAGAATACGACCTAATACAAACGAACATATTTCAATAAATTTAAATAAAATCTACATAAATAAAAGAGAGCAGAAAAATAAAAAGAATAAGAAACATGGATGAATGTTGTTTAATCAATCAAGAATGTTATAGTTCCTTTATAATAGTGAAGATCTTTCTTTAAAGAGTGTTGGCCTGTTGTAACTAAAGCTATAGATTGATGTAATTCCCTTATATAATGAATATTATTAATTGATTGAATTTCTGCTAACAGGTCATTCAATTGATTCATCTGTTTAGTATATGCTTCGTAAAGCTGTTCTGTATTTGTAAGTAATTGTTTAAACATTCGTTTATTTTCAAAATACATAATACATTAGATAATTTATGAAATTAACAAGGGCATCTGTTCAAGATAAAAAGCTCTTGTTTGCTGGATTACTGCTTTATATTCTTCGACTAATTCAATAAGTCGAGCTGTATCTTGCATGATATTATAACTTTGTGGATTAGTATCTTGAGTCTCGTGTGCTTTCTTATTCCGTGCATGATATTTGATCTTAAGTTCATCTAGCCAGGCTTCTCGGGTATAAGTGGTTTGAATTAACTTTTTCAATAATCTTTTCCGTTCAAAATACAAAGTATCTTCCATAATAACTGAATAAGTAATAAACAATCATAATGAATAAGATAGGAGAGATGCATAATAAACTTAATTAAAATTAGTTTGGTAATGAAACAAAGCATCAATTCATACATACCTTCTTCTATGGCTCGCTTGAACGCCAACTCAAGCTAAGACGCGAAGAGAGAAGTGGTAAGATGAAAAGAGTTTTATTTCACAGTGAGCCTCAAGCTCAACTTATATATTTATAGGATAGAAAAGAGGAAAAGGCCAAAAGAATAAACGGCCAAATAACATAAAGAAAAACATGACTTAAAGAAAAGAAAAGACTGAAAGTAAAGTAATAAAAGGACTAAAAGAAAAGTAAGATTCTCCTAGAAAATCGAAAAAGTAAATAATGTACACTATTTACATTTGTCGTGTGTTGCCGACACTGTCTACATTTGTCGTGTTCTGCTGACACTGTCTGCATTAGTTGTCTTCAATAATGACATCATATGAGCCAATTTTATCATCTTTTCCTTGAGTATTTTCTGAATTTTGACAATAAGAGCATCGATGTTCTTGATAATCTCTGAGTTGTTTGCAAATGGCTTGCTTCCAAGGAGTGAATAATGTTTCAAAAGGTCCATCCATATGTCCAAATGGTTGAGAAAATTGTTGGATAATCTGAACAGCATCAGCAGTGATAGGATTTTTATATGCTGACACCATAATCATATTTGGTCCTTTGTAATTTATGTTGATCATAGATTCATGCGTGATCCGATTGCATTGATTGAATACTTCTTTCAGACAATATAAATTGAACTGATTAATGGTATCCCAATGGAAATCATACTGAGTAGGTGTATTCATTGAAGGATAGATTCCATTGCTGATTCCAATTTGTAAATATGCGATTCTGGATAACTTTAATTCTGCATCTTTAATAGATTTAGATTCTTTGGTTTCCTTGAAAATTGGATAACTGTTATATACTTTGATAAAAATTTCTCTTTCCTTAGCAAATCGATCCTTGTAAGTCCGAACTGCTTGAATAAATCCAATAGAAAAATCTGATGGAACGGATAGATCAGTGAGATAGATTGTATCAATTAATCCACTTTGGAAGAATAAATAAGTGGATAGTGGATCTGCTCCGGGGAAAATAATAGCTTTGGGTCCAAATCGTCCTCAAATTTAAGGGTAATATTGGAACATTTTCATTTCTTCGGTCCAATGATTGAGGTCTTAATAAACAAGGTTATTATAAAAAGGGATCAAAAGTTTGTAAATATCCAACCAAATATATTCCAAAAAATATATCCTTAAGACCAGATGGTATACTTAATATTGATTGTGTACTTATCATTTTTGGTCCAATTCCATTGATGTTTGGTGCTACATTATCCAGAATCGCATATTTACAAATTGAAATCGGCAATGGAATCTATCATCCAATCGATACACCTACTTAGTATGACTTTCATTGAGATACCATTAATCAGTTCAATTTACATTGTCTGGAAGGAGTATTCAATCAATGCAATTGGATCACGCATGAATCTATGATCAAGATAAATTACAAAGGACCAAATATGATTATAGTGTCAGCATATAAAAATCCTATCACTACTGATGCTGTTCAGATTATCCAACAATTTTCTCAACTATTTGGACATATGGATGGACCTTTTGAAACATTATCCACTCCTTGGAAGTAAGCCATTTGCAAACAACTCAGAGATTATTAAGAACATTAATGCTCTTATTGTTAAAATTCATAAAATACTCAAGGAAAAGATGATGAAGCTGGCTTAGACGATGTCATTATTGAAGACAGCTAATATAGACAGTGTCGGCAACACACGACAAATGTAAATAGTATGCATTATTTACTTTTTCGATTTTCTAGGAGAATCTTACCTTTTCTTTTAGTCCTTTCATTACTTTACTTTTAATCTTTTCTTTTTTTAAGTAATGCCTTTCTTTATGTTATTTGGCCGTTTGTTCTTTTGGCCTTTTCTTCTTTTCTATCTTATAAATACGTAAGTTGAACTTAAGGCTCGGTATGAAATAAAACAAGAAACTTTGTTGTCGATGTTCACCCATATAGGAATGGCAATATTAGCTCGGCCTGGCCCAACCCGAAGTCCACGGGTTTGGCCCTATCAAACCAGCCAATGGGTTAGGCTACGGGTCAAAAAATTGGCCCGTGAAATGGACGGGCCGGGCCGGGCCAGGGAGGGACGGGCCATGGGCAACCCATGGCCCATGAACAGAATGTATGGGCCGAACAACGGGCCGATCAAACAGGCCTACAATTCAGCTCGTGGCCTGTCACTGGTAATCTTAAAACGACGTCGTTTTCTCTTTGAAGTTAAAACCTCCCTTAGTCCTTCCCAGTTTCCCATCCCATCTGGCCAACTCCCAGTACCAGTCTCCCAGACCAGACGACGCGACACGCACCATACCGCCTCCGCCTCCCACCCAGCCACCCTTCGTCTTCTACTCTTTGTGTTCGTCCCCTCCCTCGTCGTTTTCTCTTTGACGATTAAAACCTCCCACCTCCCAATCTCGGACGGTGCGAGACCGCCTCTGCCTCCCACCCTTTGTCTTCAACTCTTCGTCTCCAACTCTTAGCCGCCAGCTCTCCGCCTTCGGCTCTCAGGGTCTCCCTCCTCCTTCGGCTCTCGTCGTCATCTCTCCATCCCACCCGCTGACCCGCGACTCATCTCATCGTGAGTCTTGACCCAAACGCTGTCCGGATTCCGTCTCCCTCCATGACTTAGTTGCCGTCCTCCGTCGCAACTCGCAAGTGGCGTCGTACCATTGCCATTTCCTGTGTTTTTCAGCGAATGTAGGTGTGTGATTGTTGAATGAATTGGTGATTGTTGGTACGGTACAGTGATTGTTTTTGTGAATGATTGGTGCGGTGATTGTTGGTACCGTGACCCAATCGTTGTAAATGAATTAGTGATTGTTGACTGAATGGATTGAGATTTGAGAATTGATTAAATGGAAATGGAATAAGAATTGGTGATTGTTGATTGAATGGATTGAGAATTGCTACTGTTGTGGTAATTTTTCTATTTTTGTGGTAATTTTTCTGTTGTTGTATTATGCAATATACGCATTTCAAATGATTCATGATGTGAATTATTATGCATGAATTGTTTCATCTCTGTAGTGCTCAAACCCATATCGGAACACTAAGGTTAATCTTATATTGAAGAAGCAATCAAACTCCACTAATAATCTATAATCCATCAATTCAACTTATGTGTACAATTACATAAATCAATATAAGTTGCATCATCTTAATTATATTAAAATGTTCACTAATATCTTATTTGTTGCATCATTTGGATTATATAATAATGTTCACTAGTTTCATACAGATTTAGTGGAGTAATAAGGGATCATATATAGTTCAGTGTAGATTT
>JAOQML010000005.1:10885882-10896476 GCA_027568935.1 Erythroxylum urbanii
TTTTGGATATAATAATCTTTTAGTCCCTTAATTTCTCAGCCGCTGAAGGAAAACGCTCCTCATAATGGCATTTTCAAAATTAACAGATTAAATTCAATTCGCCAACTTAATCAATTGATCATCAAACATAATTATGTCAAACTCCTAAAACTTTTCAATCCGCTAAAAAAATAGCTGATAAATCATTTACTATACAACGCCTATATAAGATAACCATAACTTAAGTTGCATGCTTATGATTCGTATAAATCTATCACTTGCGTATTAAACTTGCTAGTCGATGAATTATGTAAAAAATTGTTTGCGAGTACATTAAATTATAATTTGGAATAATTTATATAAATTTGATAGAGATGAGCAATTAAAATATAATTCTATATGCAGCAAAGTTGGTGAAAAATTTCTAAAACAATCGTTTGTTAAACAAATAAATTAATAAATTAAATTTTTTTGACGATAGTCCGACCATCTTTAAAGACTGATTGGTTAGGAAAAGGAAATCATCAAGCTTGTGTTTCCAACAATTTGTTTGTAAGGTTCATTTTAAATAAGGTGAAAAATGGTCCCACGAGCCACCCCCAGCCGATTATTTATTGTTTGCGTCTTATATATAACTTACCCACACACATTAGCTGTTTTTTTTTTTAATCACGCTAAACGTTTAGAAAGAAAATCAAAAGTCCGAAATAAGATGAGGTTTTTGATATTTGAATTGTGTTTTTATGAAACCGGGCCCGAAGTTAAAAAGGACTTCGCCCACAGGAAATAAGAGAAAAAAAATTACCTGAAAAACGACACTCAGACGTAGGAGAAAAGCGGGGCCCACAAAGTAGGTATTTTCTTTCTCCGCACGAACATGGTTATAACAACAATCGATATTTACATATGCGCATAAAAATATCATATAGTGGGTGGAGCATAGAGGTAGAGACTGGAGACGCGTTTTGTGAGGTTCGTTGTTGGGAGATTGAGAACAAAGGGAGACAGAAGCACTGCCTCTTCCCGTCCTTAGCGACGGTTTTCTTCATATGCCCCTTTGGCTTTTAGGTTCTACTCTCTCTCTCTCTCTCTCTCTCATGTGTTTCTTGGGATCTCATCTTATCAGATTTTGATCTGATTTGATTCATTCTCCTTTTGACGAGTTGATAGGGGTTTTGGTTCTTGTTCTCGGTTTCAAAGGTTAGGTTTTTGGTCTTTGGTCTTTGATTAATTCGAAAATTTCTTTTCTATCATTCCGATTTAAAATTAGGGTTTCTGGTGATTGTTTTGCGTTTGGATGAGAAGGGCTAAATTGTCGAGTTTTGCGTGAGGTTGTTATTTTTATTTGTTTAAGCCTTTTTTTTCTTAATGGATTGTTTTTAATCCACGGATTTTGAATTTAGCTGCAATTAAATGCTGTATGAGTCATGATAATCAAGGTTCTCGTTCTGCATGAATTGTTTTGGATTCTTGATGATTGTGATCTACCGCGCTTGTGATATGAATTGCATTCTGATCCAAGTATTCACGATCTGGAAGCCTTCGACGCATTCATTATTTAATTTAATGACGTTTTATGAGTTAATTGTCTTCTTAATGGTTTATAACAATATTTTGTTTGATAGCAGCTTTTTGTGTCGTTTCAGTTCCGTTTGTTTATTGCCTAGTTTATGCACCTTAGAATTAGTTACCGAGAAGAATTTTCTTTGGATAACGAGCAATTTGTCTGTTTTCATTTTTTCTTGTTTGACGCATAGATTATGTGAATATAGACTTTGTAATGAATTAGCTGGTTATGTTTTTCTAGCGTACTTGTTAGCTGATAGTTGTATGATTTAGTGTGTGACAATTAGCGAACAAGGTTAGAAACTTAAATCTGGCTTAGCTGTTTTATTTAATCCTTTCAGTTTAATTATTATAATGCTGTTTGGTTCAGTTTACTACGTGTTAATTGTTGATCCGTTTGAAATTGTGCTTGTTTTGTGGATTTGCATCATGTTGAAGTTGACTGATTTTCGTAGTTTACGTGGGTGTTATGATCACATCAATTATGTTTAGTAACATACTTTTTTTGTTTTGCTTGTAATTAGGTTGCGTGGAACTTGGATCTAAACAGCTTAGTTTCTTTTATTGAGACATGGAGAAATTGTTGTTCTGGTCAAGATGCCACCAGTATCGGGTTTTTTCATTCCAAGAAGTGCTTGATTGGCGGTTTCTCATTGTTGGAGATTTTCTTCTTGTTTCCTTTGTGAACTGCACTTAGTGGTCAGTTTATGTTTAATGAAGACTATAGGAGACGTGATGCAAGGTTATTCTGAGATAGATGTTGAATCTTTAGCGCATATTCTCAGGTAAAGAACTTATCCTTTTCCCACTGATCAGTGCTTCTATATGATTTTTGTTTTCTCATATTCTTGATAATTGTTTTGTAGACAGTGCATTGCTGATAAAACATCCAGTTGAAGAAATATCAAATATGTGTTCTGAGGTAAAATCTTGTATCCTATGTCTCTTTTCTTAGTTAATATTAGGAAAAGATTAAATCTAGTCCTTCAACTTGTCTTAGAAGTTCACTTAGCACTGACACTATTTTTAATCAAATAAATTCTGAACTTGTAAATTATCATCATACCATTTAGCTCGAGAAAGTAGAACACATGCCTTATTATAGTTAAAAGATTAAGAGGTCTGTCAAAATATAATTGTAAGTTTATGGTTTGTCTGATGAAAATTAAAGTTTAAGGTCCTAAACTAATTTTGGTATCAGTTAAAGGACTAAAATGGGCTTTTCTTCTTGACTTTATTGTCTTGTTTCTCTAACCATGGAATAATGTTGCAGGACTGAAGTCTGCAAGGATCAAACAAAGTTGATTAGGTAGTTTGAGATTAGACATGCCACTGCGTGAAGTCTCTGCTGACTGTTGGCTTGTTATCTATCGTCCATTGCTCCTGATGGGCACTGCTTGAAGTGTCGACAGACTTGCTTACTCAACATTATCTACCTATATCAGCAGCACTTTTTTATTTTAGTTTTGGAGTGTCTTAAGATTGGTGTGTCTGTCTTGTTGACAACGACAATCATAGCGGTTGGTCCTTTGCTTTGTTGTCACTATGTTCTATGCTTCTTGCCGTGTTCATTCTTCTTTCTGTTATCCTGAAGTTTCGGGTGCTGGGATGATTATGTTTATGGAGCTTGTCCATTATAAACATTTTGGTCTTCTGCTCTCAATTGCCGTTGGAGAAAACTAGTTGGAGTTTCCCTGGACCAGCAAGGCTTTTCATTTTATTCCACATTTTCACCAAGGATAATCAACCATAAATGTCATATAGCCCTTTTGAATTTTATTCTTGTTTCTGAATAAAGAAAGAGCTCCTTTGTGTTCCACGCAAGATGGAGAGGTGAGTTTGCTTCCCATATTAAATGGTTATTTTTCTGTTTATCATCAATTATAAATGGGGACGTTTGATGCAGGTACAAGTTAATCAAGGAAGTTGGTGATGGAACATTTGGGAGTGTGTGGCGAGGGATTAATAAACAGACTGGTGAAGTTGTAAGTTCAGTTAGATTTGACATCTTATGGACTGTTTGTTATGGTCTTTTATTGTAATCATGTTGATGTGTGTAATAATGAACAGGTTGCAGTAAAAAAGATGAAGAAGAGATACTGTTCATGGGAAGAGTGCATAAATCTTAGAGAAGTGAAGGCATTGCGAAAAATGAGTCATCCGTCTATTGTGAAGCTCAAGGAAGTAATTCGGGAAAATGATGTCTTGTACTTTGTCTTTGAATACATGGTAAGTTCTTTTTCTCTAGTTAATCAAGTTGGATTCCTTACCTTGTTCGGCGCATGTTTTTGACATATTGGTTACACAGGAGTGCGATCTTTACCAACTCATTAAAGACAAGGAAAAGTTATTCCCCGAAGCTCAGGTTAGAAATTGGTGTTTCCAAGTATTTCAAGGTCTTGCTCACATGAACCAGCGTGGATATTTCCATCGTGATCTTAAACCAGGTAAATTTTTATATCTTTTTTTAGACAACTTCTAGACGGAACAAGCTTGTGAAAATAATGGTTAAATTTCGGCTTTCTTATTATAATTGATACTACAAAGTGGCAACTTGTGCTTACACAAATATTTCTTCTTCTTGGAAGTGAAAGTTTTGGTATTTACAATTTTGCTTTCTTCTTTTTTTTTTAAGTCCTCTTTGGCCATCTTCTCTTGGAACCCTCTGATATTGAGATGGTATAATCAATCTTGCACATTGTTGGTGATAGCTGGAATTAAAATTTTATTAAGAATTTGTGCGTGCAAGGATGCAAATATTTCATTAAAATGTAGGACTGATAACTTGCACTTCTACCAGAGAACTTGATGGTATCAAAGGATGTAATTAAAATTGCTGATTTTGGTCTTGCACGAGAAATAAGTTCTCAACCTCCATATACTGAATATGTCTCAACACGGTGGTATGCTATCTTCCCTTTTCCTTTTGATTTTGTTCTGCTGTGAAATAATTATGTTTTTTTTTTTGCTTGATACTGAGCTTTGCTCTGTGAATATCTTAGGTATCGGGCCCCAGAAGTTCTGCTTCAGACATACATATATGGCTCTAAAGTTGGTTAGCAGTTGACTAATCTGAGATGTTCTACATTTTAAGGATAACTAAAGCAATATTATCCATATCATATATCCTAATGTTACTTGCATTCTTTTGTAGATATGTGGGCAATGGGTGCCATTATGGCTGAGTTATTCACTCTTCGTCCTCTTTTTCCAGGCAGCAGGTACAATATTGATCATTTCTCTAAACTTGTTGCAGTTTAGTTGACATTTTGCTCACTAGCTATCACATGATTTGACAGTGAATCGGATGAGATCTACAAAATATGCAGTGTAATAGGCACTCCAACAGAGGATTCTTGGGCTGATGGACTTGATCTTGCAAGAGCTATTAACTACCAATTTCCACAGGTCAGACTTGTTTATTTTCATTTCATATACATTGGAGGCATGTTTAAATTTCTTCAGTTATTGTGATTCTGTTGAATTTTGTACTTGGGGTGTATGTCAAGTCTTGTTGGTTCCTAAAAGTTGTGGTTTTTAGTAGCTGGATTGGTCAAGATATAAATCAATGCATTTGACTTACGTGGACTTGCTAGGTATATTGGGTTTTGCATTCCATAATCAAAATTTGAGATGATTTGTATTCCATGGTATTGCAGTTTGCTGGTGTCCACCTGTCTGTTCTGATACCATCAGCAAGTGATGATGCAATCAACCTTATCACGGTTAGTATAATTTTTAATAGTTTTGCCTTAGTCTATTTGGTTCTGTATTTGCATAACTTCCGGTTCTTTCCTTCTGTCATTGTTTGCTTCTTATTTTTTGTATATGCAGTCACTCTGTTCTTGGGATCCCTGCAAGAGACCCTCAGCTGCAGAGGCCCTTCAACATCCATTCTTCCAGGTTGATTTTATGCATTCTTTTCTTCAATTTTATTGTGATGGCTTCATAGCGGTCTTTAATTTGTGTTTCTGAGTAGCATTCAAATTTATCTATTTGCAGAGTTGCTTTTATGTCCCACCATCACTTCGTTACGGAACAGCCATTACTAGAACACCTCTATCTGGTTGGTTATTCTGTCTGCTTTGTGGTTGTCCAAGTTGATTGATAAATTATTCCACTTTTCATGTGTGTATTGCTTGGCTTATCTGTACACCTGAAATGTGATCATTTTACTGTGCTATAGCTGGAACTAAGGTATCATCGGAGAAACAGAATGCTCGGAGATATGCTGGGGCTTTGACTAATTCGAAGCTTGTTAACAATTTTCCTTCTCCAAAGATGCATGCTTCTTTGAGCTCAGGTAGGCACAAGTTTAATGGGTTTAAGGTTATTAGGTCCTCTAGACTTTTTTTTTTTTTGATGAAAAGTTCCTCTAGAATTTTAGGAGTTGTCAAGTTGTGAATTCTACAGTGATTTGGGAATTATTTTGCAAACTTGCCATTAATACTGCTACGCTTTCAATAGACCTGTGAATAATTTTCTATTGGAGAGTCTATCAACTGCTATATTTTACGACCACAAATGAGATAAACATAGTCATTCGGAGTGTTTCCAGGACTTCTATGTGTGTAGAGTATGTGCCTCTTTTTTCTGATACTGATATACGTATGTGACTTGAATTTCTCTTTGTGGGACAGATTGACTCCAAGTAGGGGACATGTTCTTTTTATGACTAACTTTTAAAATATGATACACCTTTAGTCTCATGAATGATCCTCACGTTATACATCATGTTGCAGGTGTGCAACGGAAGCTGGATATGGCTAACAAGGTAAACTAATGTTATTAATTTATACTTGCTCCTTTTTGGAGGAACTGGAATTGTTAGACTAAAATCACTGTGTCATTTAGATCAATTCAATTATAACAGACTCTATGCCTTGTAAACTTGGATTAGTTTTAGGCCATCTTTTGAAAAATGTCATTATATATGAAAGCTTCATTACTTTGTTTTTGGGAAATTGGGATATCTAGCATTGGGTTAATGCTTTCAGCGGTTCTATTGAGGATGACTGAAGTAAATCATTTAGTTGATTCCCTTAATCCTATCAAATTTCTGATGTGACTTCAACTGTTACCAATTTTAGCAACTGTATCACTTAATTAGTCGTTTTAGTAAGGAACTACAACTGGATTTGAGCTTCATAAAATATCATAGATCGAAATCGAAACTTATCATTTAATAGTCCATTAAACATAAATATACAAGTGATTTATGATGTTCTTTTCTGGAGAAACTGAATTATCTTAAAGAATTGCTTTTGACTTTGGAGTGTGGATATTTGACTATTGTTACCATGGTGTGCATCTTCATTGATAGTCTTGTTTTCGATGTTTCTGTAGATGAAGACTGCAAATAAAAATGAGAAATCAATGAATACAAGGCAACCAAAATATCAACCCCCAGGAAGGAAAAGCCCTCGTAAGTTTTAGCAACCTTTAATATGCATGACGCTTGTCAGTCTCTTGGTGATTATATCATGGATAATCTGGACCTATTTTGTTAACTCGTTAACAATGTGAATTGAGGGGGGAAAAAAAACCTAATTTGGAATCTATGTCAACTTACAGCTTCCGTAAACAAGGGTAGAGCAGCAGTACATGCGATCTCTGATACTGTGGATGAATTTGCCAACATGGCAATTGGTTCTCGCAGGCAGTCTATGGTGCAGCCTCGACCACCACCTATGGCTATGAGAGCTGGAGTGCAGTGGACTGGGGAGTCTGGTGACATGTTTCTCAGGTCATCTCAACAATTCTAGCCTGGCAGAACTTTTATGAGGAAAGTTTCCGGGTGATAAAACATGGGCTCTTTTCAGTGTCTATACGCTACTTTAATCTAATACAGGGCATAAGAAATCCTGAGTGTTGTTTTTTTCATATATATATATTGATGGCGAAGGAAAACGGAGTGTTCATACTTCACACATGCGTGGTATCGTTTGCTGCTATGCTATGACAGTGGGATTGTTATTGATGGTTTAATTTGGCAAATAAGAAATCGTTACCTTTTGCTTGCTTTTCCAGTCACGGAAAGATTTTATTGTTTGTGGCTAATAAGTGAAGTCTATTATTTGTCTTTGATTGATATTTTCGTTAATTTTCATTTTTCACTATGGCAATCATTAATGTTGTAGTGTACACAATTTATGGTAAAGTCATTGGAGTGTCCAAATCAACTGTTAATTGGCCAGCATAAGTTACAGATTATCAATATAAGTTTCCATGTCCATTCAACTCTTCAAATAATTACACGGTAGATGCCTAAATGCCGATCGAGTTGGTTATTTGTAATTCACAGGTAGTGTTCTTAAGGTGCTGATTGAGATGATGGTCAATGGTCAATCCGTTTCCTTTTTCTACTAAGGAGGCTTTGAAACCTAAAAGCAAATATTGCACTCTTATCTTCTGTCACTTCAAAAAGCCGAAATGCTTTGTATGCTTTATATTATCTGAAATTTTAAAGGCATTTATTTAACTTCCACCCCGGTAAAACTTAGCTGCCTCAGAAGTTTCATTTTGCATTTACATAATAGATATTAGTATTACAACTTTGTAAGTTGATTATAGATGTTATTTTATAGTTTACTGGTTATTTTACATAATAACGTAGGTATTATTCACATGTTCATAACACGTGAACATAACGAAAGGGGCTTGATTCTCAAATTTAACATTCAAGATCACTTGACATCTTAATTTTATTTTTTGTCAAAAATGATATCCAACTTGCATAAAACTGACATATAGCATTTCTGACGTGAAACAATAATGTCTCAACTCCCGAACTGTATAAATTGGAACAAAAGCTGATGAAGCTCAATAGAATAAATTGTGTTCGATTTCAACAGTCGTGTGAAAGAAATTTGTTTAAGCTTTAGTTAGGAGAAATTGTTGTACCGATCAAACATTGAATAACCAAGTTAGTTCCTTTCCTCGTTTGCATTGGAGCTGGTTTTTCATCTATGAATTTTTTCTATTATTCTAGCTCCACTATATGTGGGTTTGTCCGAATGACGAACGTGAAGTTTTAATGAGTATTTCTATTACTGAAACCCATTTTGAAATTTTGTTTTGTTTTATTCGTCAATTTTTTAGTTTTTGTTTTTGTAGATTTATATAAAGAACTAACCTTTTTCGGAAGCACTTGATCGATTTGTTGTTTGCTTGTATACGTTTCACGGTTGGCTATTAGAGTCACCAATTAATTCACACCCCAAACTCTCAAAGCCTTGATGGTTTTTGCTTAACGTTTTTCTTCTGCTTATTGCAACTAATGCGATTCTTCATTTTATATTAGGACAAACATAACTGTTGGAAGTTAATGTGGCCGTTCATGTTTTTCAACTGCCAACAACTCCCACTCGGCTACATAAGCCACGAGTTATATCGTTCTTCTAAAATTTCACGTGTCATACTAAGAGGGGCGTGCGACTATTAAAAAACCAATAGTGTTATATTAAGTCACCATCTAACTAACATAATACTTTCACATATTCATGATACCCCAAATCATTCAAAACATCACTGACGCATACACTATCCCTTTATGCTCATAGATATATCATATGATTATACACCAAGTATAATTGCCCGGGCTGATATTGTGATGAGGGAAAAAGATTCTTCCTTAGACACTCATAATAATCCATTTTAGCTTAATTGCTTTCCTAATGTGCTCCGCTGGACTGTACACATCTTAGCCCTTGGAAAAACACACTAAAGTAGCAACACCAAGCCTTGACTTCATATCATAGTTCTAAGTCGAAGGGTTTCATTTGATTAGACACTAATGTCTATGGGATCACATAATGACAGAGAAAGGGATTTAACTGTTACTCCACAAGTAGGTCGTTATATAGCACACGCAGTATGACATATGTGTCATAGCATAGCTCCCACTAAGCTGAGAATATTACTCTTCTATGCCATACAAATCATGAATCTAGCTTTACTGAAAAACTAATCCAAGCCACTAGATTAACATACCTAATGCTAATCTTGACACTCGAGATTGGGCTTTTAAGACTTTAATGTGAAATCTGAAGTTTGCACATCCGACTCATCAGAGTCTCATCTTAGACTTATTAAGACGACTATTCAAATAAAAAAATTATCATGCATACTAAACAAGTATGAAGATAACACAATATTACATACACTCAATATTAGTATTATGAAATCTCATCCTACACGTTACTCAAACGTTAGGGCTATTACCTGTGTGACAAGGTCAATTAGAAGCCTGGTGACATTATAATGTGCCTTATCATGTAATTGCATACCAATGAACATTGGAGACAAACTTTTATTAAACAAATGCTCATTTCAATTAAAACACATCTAATATACAACAAGATACAATTCAATGCAAAACTAAAACCTACGTAAAACTAAACTCATCATATGAGCCTTGAACGAATCTCGAGGAATAGGTTTAGTTAAGGGATCAGCTACCATCTTGTTAGTAGGTATATACGTTATGGCAACCTCTTTATTTCTTATGATGTCTCTTACAAAATGATAACGCCTTTTGATATGCTTAGATTTTCTATGAAACTTCGGATCTTTAGCAAACTTTATGGTAGTAGTGTTGTCACATAACATTTCAACAGGATCATTAACTCTAGGAGTAAGATTAAGATCCTGAAGAAAACTTCTCAACCATATTTCCTCCTAAGCGACAAGACAACAAGCAACATATTCTGCTTCCATTGTTGATAATGCTAGGCAGTCTTGCTTCTTGCTGCACCAAGATATGGCTCCGCCTCCCAAGGTGAAGGCATATCCTAAGGTTGACCTAGACTCATCCGGGTCACCACCTCAATCGAAATCCGAATATCCCCTTAACCTTAAATCCCCGCCTTAATAGCAAAGGACAAGGTTTGAAGTACCACGAAGGTAACGAAAAATCCTTTTAACTGCTTGCCAATAAGCAGGTCCTGGGTTGCTTTGGTAACGACTTACCAATGTAACACCCCACTCCCGCTGAACCCGAATCCGATATCGACAGTGATACCCGGATCCGTGCCCCGCGAGGGTGGCA
>JAOQML010000005.1:10911730-10934268 GCA_027568935.1 Erythroxylum urbanii
GATTTAAGATCAATATCAATTCATATATAAACGAATATCAAATTAATGAAAAATGCCTTTCGCTTTATTAATCAAAACAAAGTCAGTATAAAAGTGCTAAAGGGGACTACCTTTAAAGCACTACTCTAACAATCTCCATTTGCACTAAAGCTAATCGCCTTTGTATCTAATACCATAGGCGAGTACACAAGAATCAAATTTTATTTGTGGAAGTGGCTTAGTCAAAGGATCAGCGATGTTCTGATCTGTGGGCACTCTCTCTATCTACACATCACCTCTATCAATTATCTCCCTGTTCAGGTGATATCTCCTGAGTACGTGCTTGGACCTCTGATGAGACCTTGGTTCCTTGGCTTGAGCTATAGCACCATTGTTGTCACAGTACAACAATATTGGGCCTATTATGCTTAGAACTGCTCCAAGTTCCATGACAAACTTCTTGATCCAAACAACTTCTTTTGCCGCTTCCACAGCTGCAATGTACTCTAACTCGGTCATTGAATATGCAGTCGTCTCTTGTTTGGAACTCTTTTAACTGACTACTCCACCTTTCAGTGTAAAAACATAACCTGACTGGGAATTGGAGTCATCCTGGTCAGATTGAAAATTGGCATCTGTATGCCCACTCACTACGAGATCTCCATTTCCATATATCAAGAATACGTCCTTAGTCCTTCTCAAGTACTTTAAGATATTTTTGACAGCCATCCAATGACCCTCATTAGGATCTAATTGATATCTGTTCGTAACACTTGAGCATACGATATATCGGGTCTTGTAAATAACATAGCATACATAATTGATCCTATTGTCGAAACATACTAGATCATACTCATGCAAGCCCTCTCATCTTGCGTCTTGGGACACATAGATTTTGAGAGTTTTATTCCATGAGTCATGGGAAGAAATCCTCTCTTGGACTGCTCCATGCCAAACCTATTTAGCACTTTGTCTGGGTATATTGACTGTGCAAGACCTAGCAACTTCCTTGATCTATCTCTATAGATCTTTATTCCTAAAATATAAGTTGCTTCTCTAAGGTCTTTCATGGAAAAATTTTGGGACAACCAAATTTTGACTAATTGCAAACTTAAGACATTATTTCCCATTAGTAGTATGTCATCCACATATAATACAAGGAATATGATAGCACTCCCACTAACCTTCTTGTACACACAAGGTTCATCAAGATTTTGTGACAAACCAAAATCTTTGATTATCTCCTCAAATCGGATATTCCAACTCCTAGATGCTTGCTTTAATCCATAAATAGATTTTTGAAGCTTGCATACCCTTTTGTTATCTCTAGATACAAAGCCCTCAGGTTGTATAATATACACATCCTCAATTAGGTTTCCATTTAGGAAAGTTGTCTTCATATTCATCTGCCATATTTCATAATTATAATGAGCATCAATGGCTAGGAGTATTCTAATGGATTTAAGCATAGTTACGAGGCTAAATTTCTTGTCATAGTCAACTCCTTATCTTTGACAATAATCTTTAGCGACTAGCCTCGCTTTATAGGTAATCACATTACCTCCCATGTCAATTTTCTTTTTAAAACTCCATTTGCACCCTATTGGTTTTAACCCTTCGGGTGGGTCAACCAAAGTCCATACTTGGTTTTCATACATGGAATCTATTTCAGACTTTATGGCTTGAAGCCATTTTTAAAATTCTGAACTCTTCATAGCCTCTTCATATGTTGTAGGCTCATCATCTTTTATGAGCAATAGTCATTGTGTTCGCTTACGAGAAATCCATAACTCTCTAGAACATTGTGCATCTTACTTGACCTATGAACATTCTGTGTATCAGAAGGTTTAACTGTTGTCTCATCTCTGTGAATAATAATTTTGGGTTCAAGTAATTGATCTGCATCTGTTTGAGTATCATGAACTTCATCAAGTTCAACTTTGCTCCTACTGTCTTCTCTTAGAAGAAACTCTTTCTCTAAAAGACAGCATGTTTTGAGACAAATACCTTTTGCTCTAAAGCATTATAGATCTGATATCTGATTATTTCCTTAGGATATCCTATAAACAGACATTTATCAGATTTCGCTTCAAGCTTGTCTGATTGAATCTGCTTCACATAAGCCAGACAACCTCAGACTTTTATATGAGAAAGGTAGGGCTTTTTGTTAGTCCATATCCCATATAGAGTAACTTTAATTGCCTTTGAAGGGACTCTGTTTGTCACATAAATAGCAATCTCAAGTGCATAACCCCAAAAAGATTTCAACAGATCTGCTAAGCCCATCATCGACCTTACCATATCTAACAAAGTTTAGTTTTTCCTTTTAGCCACACCATTATATTACGGTGTGTAAGGTGGAGTCCACTGGGATACTATCCTATTATCTTCGAGATAAGTTAGAAATTTCTCGTTTAAGTATTAACCATCTCGATCTGATCGAAGTATCTTAATACTTCGACTGAGTTGTTTCTCTACTTCATGTCTAAATTGTTTGAACATTTTAAATGCTTTAAACTTGTATCTCATTAGATATACATACCTATATCGTGAATAATCATCAATAAAAATAATGAAGTACACAAAACTACTTATGGTATAAATGGACATCAGACCACATACATACATCAGAATGTACTAGGTCTAATAGCCCATTCTTTCGTTCACCTTTTCCTTTAAAAGGTAATTTAGTCATCTTGCCTAACAAGCAAGATTCACATATGTCATATGATTCATAATCAAATGACCCTAGACTACTTTTCTTTTGTAGCTTAATCATATGTTTCTTACTTATATGGCCAATTCGACAATGCCATAAGTAAGATGATTTTAAGTTATCTTGTTTTTGTCTTTTATTGTCATTGATATTGAAAATTGGATTGGACATATCTAATATGTAAATTCCGTTGCACAATGTAGTAGTACCATACAATATTTCATTCAACTTAATTGAACAACCATTGATTGAAAAAGTTAAATGAAATCCCACTTTATTAAGACATAAAACAGAGACAATGTTTTTAGTCACAACGGGTACATAATAGCAATTTTCTAAAACTAACTCTAGCCTACTAGGAAGATACAAAAAATATGTCCCTACGACTAATACAGCAACTTTTGTTCCATTTCTCACATGTAGGTCTATCTCTCCCTTCTTGAGCGGTTTACTATCCCTGAGACCCTGCATATTAACACATATGTGTGAGCCACATCCGGTATCTAATACCCAAATGTTATGATCAAAAATATCATTAACCTTAATGACAAATAACACACCTGAAGTAGACGGTGGGGCATCTAATGCCTTCTTTTGCTTTAGTGACTCCAGATAAGCTTTGTAGTTCCTCTTCCAATGTCCTTCCTTATTGCAATGGAAGCATATCCCTTTTGAAGTTATCTCATTTTCCTTCTTCTTGGCTACACCTCCCACTGGCTTCTTGGACTTTTTGTTATTCTTTTGGTTCTTCTTTCGAGAACCAGAAGAAGAGTCCACTAGCATCACAACTTTACTATCTTTCTTGACAGTTTGCTCAGCTGTTTTGAGTAGATTAATTAGCTCAGGTATCATTGTGCATATTTGGTTCATCCGATAGTTAACCACAAACTGTGAATAACTATTGATCAAACCAGTTATATTTAAGTCTATGCCCAAATTACCTAACCTCTTAATGTATCCATTCATCTTCAACGTATAATACACTAGAGATGATCCCTTAGCCATCTTAGAACGAAAAAGCAGCCTCGAGGTCTCGAACCTTTCATGCCGAGCTTTCTTATCAAATAGTTCTCTCAGATGGTAGATTATGGTATGAGTATCCATAGATTCATGCTGCTTTTTCAGTTCTGGTGACATAGAGGCTAGCATTATATAGCTAGCCAACTCACTATCATCCAATAGCTTCTTGTAAGCTTTCTGATCCTCATCAGATGCATAGGCAGCAGGGGGATCCAGAAGTGATTCATCTAGGACATATCCTAGTTTCTTAGATTTGAGAACAATTATCAAATTTTGTAGCCAATCCAAGAAGTTTGGTCCTGTGAGTTTGTTGGAATCTATCAGGAAGCGTAGGTTCACACTAGATGAAGACATCGTGGTGATTCAATAACCTAGAAGAACGAGAGAAAGTGCTAGAATATACATTAATGCATATCGATAAGGACTTTAATCACATGCATTATAAGTCCCATTATTATTATTCAAATCCATATCCCTCACTACGAATTCGAGAAAATTTACAGTTTTCTTAATGAGTTGATATCTGATATCACCAACAATGACCTTGGGTTTGCCCAACAAGCCACCTTAGGTAAATCGGTAGGTATCATTCATACCAATCACATTCAATCATGCAACTATCGACTTGTGTCATCAATTGTTGATTTAGCAAACTCATTAGGTTTTCAACTCTTGATTTGTATACATCTTATTTATATAACCTAACTTCGCCAGTTGACCTTAGGTTTGCCCATCAATCCAATTCTAAAAGAACTTTAGTTCTTGCCATATCAATGGAAGACGTAAGTCCTAATATTTCGGTTAAAGGATTTGTTCTTTGGTCTCATCAATGCTTGGATGATTTTGAATATATATATATATATCACATATATACATTTAGATTATGGAAAACTCAATTAAATTGAGTCTATGTCCATAACTACCCTTAAAATGCATCTAATGCATTTATCATACAATGGAGGTTTAATTTAGGTTGTGACTTGACTATGTATCTAAATTTTGTGATTTGATTTAATAATTGAACTTAATCAGGTACTAGTGTTAGTCTTGGCTAATCCGAATTATGATAGTGATTCGATTAGGAATCCTAAAATTTAATTATTTTGACGTCCAAATTAAACACTTTAATCCTTGTATATATGCCTTTTTCTAGTCATACTAGAAATGTTATGCTCTACTTGGATTAATTCTAAATTAATCCCTAGGGTTTCCAAAATTTTCGTACTTCAATTAGTCATCTATAATATCCCTACGTCATCTTGAATTTATCTAAACAATTTCAGCACAAGCCAACATTATCTTGATGGCCAAAATTGTCAAGATAAATAAGTTAACCTACTAGATACTAAAGGGATTGATTCAATATTCAGAAAATTTTCGGAACCCTAATTTCAAGCATATGCATTAAGCATGCTATTTCTATCAAAATAATACTTTTCTTATAACATAAGAACTTTATTAAGGTCTTATAACTAAAATACATATACTATAAGTCATTAAGTAAGTCAACTCCATCAACTTTCAAAAAGTTGACCAATGTTGACTTTGACTTCATACATGCATCAGGCTGAAACTAAATTTGTAATAAAATAGAATATGACATTCAGTTGCATTTTTTTACAGAAACATAACATAACACCTTATAAAAATTTTTGTGAAAGAAAAGCGGAAAAATGATTTTTCTAGAATTATTACAAAAATTTCAAAATCAGCACATGCATTCTAGAAATTCCCAGAAATCAACGTATGAATAGTCTGGATATTAATTTCAAATAAAATAGAAAATGACATTCAATCGTAATTTCTTTTGAGAGAAATATAATATAACATCTTATAAACATTTCTGTAAAAGAAAATTAGAAAAAAATTTCTACAATTTACAAGAATTATTTCAAATCAACATGCATGTCAGTCACAACTTAGCAAATACTTTGCACATTTCAATACATCATCTAATACATGCATAAACTTGCTCTGATACCACTGTTAGGCTTGCCATTGATGCATGCATCACATGCATGAGAAGGCAGTGAAAGTGTCGGAATCTAGATTCCAACACCATGACAACCTAAAAAATATAGAATCATACATGCATGCAAGAATATGTAAAGAACATGAAATATAAAACATTTTTACCTTTTGTTTCTCCTCCTTTCTTATTTCTTCTCCTTGTTTGGGTTTTTGTAAACACCAAAATCTTTCTTAATCACCCAAGAACACGTAAAGATTAAGAAGAAAGAATGTATAAGGGTGATTTGAGTACCAAACTAGATGAGTTCTAGTTGATGCTCAAAATGAAAAGATAGATCAAGAATCTTGTTGCATGCACTTTGATTCATGTAACAATTGCATAAATTGCAAGAATAAGACTCAAGACACCTCTCTTTCTCACTCTAGAACTCTCCTAGAGCCCTTATGCTCTCACTTAAGTGTGTAAGAAGTGGTAAGACCTTATGTACATAAGTGAAGAACTCACTTATGTACTCATTCGTACCTTCTGTCACGAGCGTGGCCAATGAGTCATGATCGTGACCTACTTAAAATTAGCCATACACACTATATTTTTCATGCAATCTTTTATGCGCGTGACTCTTAAGTTCTCGGCTATTTTAGAAACTTGAGTTAACTCTTAATTCAAGAAAATCATGAAGGGTTTCGTGATGCCAATTTTCCAGAATATAAGTGGATTAACACACGAACTCTTCAATAATTAATTATCCAACTTATTAACCTTTCTATACACAATTACCATGCAATTTGCCCTTTCACCATATTATACCTTACTTGGTTTAGAGTATGGGCTATGGGTCAACTCCCACTAGACTGACTCCATCACATTTAATCCAATTGATGTTAGTTCTTGTCCTTAGATCTCATTACTTTATGCGTCATTGAAGACTCTCTTCATGGTACATAATTGCTCAGGCTAGAGACTCCTGAGTAATAACCCAACAAGAGGCCGTGGTTATCATCTCCTTCTATCAGGAGTGGTGAATTCTTTATTTGATACCCAATTACTTTCGAATACCAATAGCTGTACCCAATCACCACCTAAAGAGCGACCTCGTCTTGAGGTAATAAGGAATGATTTCAAAGCATAGGATTAGTATCCAAGATATCATTGAATACCTCAAGTCTAAGGATATTTGCACCATTGCTATGATGAGATTAATCATTGACCTTTGATAGATCATCCATATGATAATCTTATAGCGGGTCATCCGATGTACTTACTACCCTTAGTAAGCATCCATATGTTAACTCTAAACATCTCATGCTTACAATTTGTGAGATCCACTACTTGACCAAATCAAGGAGTATAACATGTGCTAGTCTATCTGGATTAATAATGTCATGTCTTATTAATCCTATGACTAGGGATTATTTCGATACTAGCATAATTACACATGATAGGAATCTTATTATCATGATCTCATCATGATTTCCTTCATGCTATGTTTTGTATGATTGACTTCATTAATTCGATTTAAGATCAATATCAATTCATATCTAAACAAAAATCAAATTAATCAAAAATGTCTTTCACTTTATTAATTAAAACAAAGTCAGTACAGACGTGCTAAAGGTGATTGCCTTTAGAGCATTACTCTAACACTTCCAACTATCATTTCTTTATGAGTCTTATAGTTGGACTTCTTAGCAACTCCTTATTCAACCTAGATTTATAATCAATGGCTTGCTTCTATCCACTTTCCTATATGAAGGTTCACTAGCTTGCAAATAGGTCATATGCTGCAAAATAATAAGGATATAAGGTATCAAATTAATAAAAAAGAGTAAATCCACTAATGCTTTTTTTAATAACTAACTGTCAATATATAAGGAATAATAAAACCCCTTGGATCTTCGATTGAATCTGAAATTTTATTTTGTGAGAAGTAGGAGCCCTTTGTACTTAAAACTACTATAATTACTCAACAACCTCCTTACTTAGCTCCTCTCCTTTGTCTTCTTATATTTAATCCTTCTTCTCTTCTTAAATAATTGCTTCCTCCATTTCTTCTTCCTCTATCTTAATTGTCATCTCATCTACCTTCTTTTTTAAAAAAAAAAAGGTTCTTAATTTTCTTCAACCCCTAACTTCCTTCCACTTTGTAAATTTATTGTATCTGTTTGTCCCCACAAATTTAATTAATGTATTCGGGCACAACACTTGACTAGTTAGTTGTAAGGGGGCAGCCTCGGTTAATACAATGAATTTTATAAGAGCATCTTCAACATGTCGCTACTCCTAGTGGTTTTGTTTTTATCAAAGTCCAGATGAAGCATAATTGTTCCATGGACATTCATAATAATTTCTCCACTCTAGCATATAAATATTCTCATATGAGGTGTTTTGAGGCCACTTCTGCATGCAAATTGGGTACATTCATGATTAAGGTAAGGTGATCACGCCCATAGATGTCACAAGGCTAGTTTTGTATACCAATTGGAGCTCCCATGTTAATGATTTTTAACATTCTTGAATAGGGTGATCACCCCCACAAATGCCACATCATGTTAAAAATGTCAATTAAGTGTTCAAAGCACCCAAAGATGCCCTAAGTGATGGCCTAACATAGTCTCCTTGAGAATACTGTCCTTTCCATCCTTTTATTATGTTTGGTAGATGTAACAATGACTATTCAAATCCTAAAATTAAGCCACAAACGTAAGATCAAGAAATAAAGCTATAAGGATAAGCAAATAAATACAAAGATCAAGAAATAAAGCTATAAGGATAAACAAACAAATACAAAAATAAAAGAAATAAAAACACTTAAAATGACTAGATTAATAAAAATAAGATTTTCCTAATATTAAAGTCTTCAACAACAGCACCAAAAACTAAATAGATTATGATTTTATGGTTTTAAACCGCAAGTGTATGGTGTAGCTATAGCTAGCACTGTCAAGTATAGGTTGATCCCATAAAGATTAGAATTATTAGTAGTTACCGTCTTTATATTATCCAGTCTAACAATTTATGGTGATAATAATGTAAAATTCAAACAACAAACTAAAATAAAGCAACACAATTGAATAACCAGAAGAAAGATTAAACTAAAAAATAATTAAAGGAACTAGTAGTACCTGGTCTTTGGATCCCTCTAAGACAATCTAATTTATACGTCATTGGACCATAAAAATTCTTTAATTATACTAATATCTTTCTTAATACTATTAGCATATAATCCTTGGTTAATTAATTAAATTCTTTATAGTTAAAATTCCTAAGATTGCATCCATTGATTGGTAATATTTACAATTAGGTTTGACCCTAATCTAGAGGATTTATGTCTACCTATCTCTATGTTTATATACAACTCCTTTCAATTATTGTAAATCCATTCATACAAAAGGATTTCTTAATCTCAATTACTTGAATTCATACATGAAATAATAGGCTAGTAATATCAATTCAGTGATGATTAAGAATACATAATTAAATTTCAAATGAAACTAAAGAATGAATTAAGTTAAAATAGAGTCACTAAAAGGTCTATCTAAAGGTTTATCTAATCAATTACTAACAAAATTTTAGTTCATAATCATAAGATCAAGACTAAAGGAAAAATAGAAAACTAAAATAACTATGATGAGATCCTTTTTAATCTTAACGAAATCCGGTTTAGATTGATAAAATCCACTCCAAATATGTTCCCTTGCTTATTCTTCTTTTCATCATCATATCCCGTCACTATATGTTTTCTTGAGCCTCCCTTAAGCCTCTTATGAACCCTTTGAACTCCACCTATTTTCTCTTTGTTTTTCCTTTGTATAGCTCAAAATTAGCATTTGTAGAGTGAACACAGCTACCTATACGATCGTGTATATGATCGGGTCCCTCAATCTTGCTTCAATTCTTAGAAAATTAAGTAAAAACATGGTCCCAAAAAGTTATAGGGTCATGGATAGATGGTTTCATTCATAGACAGATTTAATCATTTACTTTTCTGCCTCGATTCCATCTGAGTTTTGCTCATTTTGACCAATGAAGGTAATTAGAACCTAAAAATATAATATAAACAAATTAAGTACCAAAAATGATAAGAAAATTTCAAATAAATAAAAAATGCACTAAATATGGGAATAAAAATATAGTCTATTTAACATTTATCAATTGGCTTAGTGTAAGTAAGAGATTATTGGTTTATGCTTTATAACTAATCAATTGGTTATACTTTAGTGACATAATTATTTAAAGGCATTATTTATCTTATATTTATTTAGATGTATATCATAAAGTCCATAGAATAAATGTATATTACAAATAAAATTATAATGAGATCATAATTATAAGATTCATATTGTATTTATGTATTATTCCTAAAATATTCCTGGTTGATATTATCTTGATGTTGGACATTTATATTTCTTCCTTATGAAATAAGTAGTTGATCTTATAAGTTGAAGTATAGAAATATTTAAAGAAACGAGTGGTACTTGATAAAGAACAAATTCAATGAACTAACCCTATATGAGAATTCTATTTAAAACATTACTTATATATGTATGGAAACCCTCTTTATAATGATTGTCTAAATGATCCTTTGACTTAAGAAATAAGTAGTTAACCTTGTAAGTTAAAGTATAGAGATATTTAAACAAATGAGTGGTGCTTGATAAATAACAAATTCAATGAACTAACCCCTATACGAGAATTCCATTTAAAACATTACTTATATGTTTATGAAAACTCTTTTTGTAATGATTATATAAGTGATCCTTTGATTTATGATCTCCAAAGTGTCTCATATAAGAATTGTTATATTTTGATACTATTTATGACATATCCTTGTTAAGAGTAACTCAAGCAATAGTCATTTAATATAACATAAATTATATAAAGGTAGTTGAGTGATCAGTATAAGATTCATCACCTTAAAGTGATTAGGGAAAATGTTCCATTGTATTCAATTAGTGTTAATCTAGAAAATCCTTATCCAAAGTGAAATGATACTTTGAAAATAGTTTTTAAATGTCACTAATAAATTAATAGTGGAGAACTAATATGATTGAATAAAAATATAATAGACATTAATTAAATACTCAATGTCTAATTAGAATATTATATGATAAAATAATTGAATTATACAAAAAATGCATGGAAAAGATAATCAAAACTACTTTAATATTCCTAATATTTAGATGATAATGACGCATCGTTAAAAGTCATTCTTAACGTATTGATATATATTATTTAATTAAAAAATTAAAGATAAATTATCTTATCCTAAATATGATTTAAAGTTATAATTTATATCCATTGTTACCATATTTAGGAACCTAATAAGTCAAACATAAAAAATAAAAGAGAAAATTGTATTTTAATCAATTTATACTTTATTATAAAATTTGAAAAACTTTAAAATTAGATATGAGATATTTAACAAATTCAAGTTTATTTGAAATTAACATTTTATTTCAATTAAATTATTAAAAAGGTCTAAACTATAGTATAAATAGACTTATCCTTGAAATGAAATAACACTTCTGACCTACCCTCCTTATAAGATTTATAAAGTTCTTTCATCATGCCTGTATGAATATTATTAAAGGTCCAATAAGTTATGGTAATTACGAAGAGTCAATTTTAAAAATGTTTTGAAGGAAATAACAGAAAAATGATCAAATTAAATAATAAAGTATGGATTTATAAATAATATTTTATTATATTTATGCCTTAATCGCGATCTTTGACTTTTAAAAAATCAAACAAGAAAATTTGGTATTATTCCACTATATGCAAGAACGAATCTCACCCCAAAAAAAATCCAACAAAAGGAACGTAAATAGATGCCAATTTCATTTCAGTAAGAATAATCTTTTTTGTCGCAATGAAGGAAAGAAGAAAAACAATGCAAATTGGACCAAATTACTGCAGTAGAGGCAAAATTGGGCACATCTTAACATTTTCTTTCAATGTAAAGATACAAAACAAAGGGAGCAATCACACAAGTGATCATAAGACATTTTTGGACTATTGAATGAAATAATATTGTCAGTTGTCGCCACCGCAGTTGATGGCCAACATCACTTCTCACCATCTTCAACTCTAACTGCTAATTCTTATATGCCATTGTATGAAATGGAGCTGATATAACAGAAAAATTTTCCTCTCTGAAGTGTATACAAATGCACCCTCTAGATCATTTCTCTTCTTTTGTACTGAATCAATTCACCGCAATGTAGAATCTCCCACTTCTATAGGTATTGAGCTTGTATTCTTTCTCTGTTTTGTTCCCACCAGAGCTTCGCATGCACTTCCCCGAACCTTTCACGACTGTATAAACAGATAGGGAGTTCTCATGACCTTATTGAAAATTAAAAACTAAGAAATACTACTTCCAAATTAATACAGAACCATGAAAGCTTGCCACAAAAAAGAAAACAAGTGAAGACCCAAAAATTGAAATCCTTTTATTGTTCTAATTGTATCCCATTTTCTGTTGTGCCATTTTCATTTTTAGTTCAGAGAATTCAAGTGTAGAACAAATATAAGCTTTTGTTACCTGAACCTGACCCGCCGGAGCTCCCTAGTGCCATCCACTAATTGTCTAATTGTAATGTATACTCCAGGCTCATCTTGCTCAACCCATTCTGCCTCAATATCACTAGCATTGCTAACAGAGATGGAAGGTTCATCTCTAGACGATGTGGTTGTCCTCGATGGGTCAAAAGATGCTTCGCCTCTTGGACCAGTCATACTGTATCCACTAGAACCACCATAGTAAAGTTGCCCACCACCATGATCCACATGTTCAGATGGAAAATACCCTTTACTTCCAGGAGGTCTATGATAGTTTCTTGGTGTGAAAGTTGGAGCTATGGGACTATCCTTCGCAGATTCTATTCTTGTGTAAGTTGAATCCCTCGGCTGATGAACAAGACAGTCATTCTGTTAGCACTATTAAGGAGTTTTTACTGTGTAAGATTTAAGATAATTAAAGACACAAAGGATATACTTTTATGCTTAAATCATAGGTTATAAAAAGAAGTTCATAGCCATCTTTCTGTAAGGTTCATTGCATCTCATCTCCTTTTGTCAGCTGCTGAGTTTATACTTACGAGAATAGTGAAAACCAGGGCCTAATACAGGTCTTGCATTATCTCGCATACCAAACCAAAGGGCATTGGCAACATAGTTTTCACTTTTTACAGTCAACCAACAGCTGCAAATGATAGTATGTTCACAATATCTAAATATTTGTCACGTATATGATTTTATCTTTATGGTGTGAAATTTATGCTACCAATTTCCAGCTACAAAGATACAGGTGTTTACTCAAAGGGTTGATTTGGGCTTGATGAGCATACGAAGGTGGTCAAAAAAAGTTTCAAAGCTAGTGAATCTGGAAAACTGGTTTAGGCTATTAAGCTTAAAGGTAGCTGGTATGAAGCCTTTGTCAGCAAAAACCAGGAAAAGAGGAAAGGAATTTGAATCTAAAAGAACTAAGTGAATCTAAATTTCAGAGAATTTGAATTCAACATAAGAAGAGATTTACCTCATCCTCAGACCTTGGTGGAGTGTGAAGAGCTTGACGATTAAACCTTTGGACATTGTAGAGCTCCATGATTCTGTCATAGTTCTCACCCCACCACCGTTGAGCTTCCCATTTATTGAACATCTCTCGGCTTCAAACTCCCAATATCCAGGAAATGTAAGTTCATGCTTGTAGAAGCTAATAAGTTCTAAGAATTTAGCGCCTTATAAGTAATTGAAATGTATTCATGTTGTTCTAATTTATGATATTCAAGACAAGAATACAGCTAGGCATACTAAAAATTTAACTAAAATATATAGAATCTACAAGCTCTCATGAACAGGTGAGTTCTTGAACCTATTGATCCCTGAAACTTCTTTTTTTTTTAAATTTCTAGTGAAAATCCAAGTATCTCCGAAATTACTTGATAAATGATTGCTGCTCATCAAACGGCAGGTAAATAATAGCATACAAGATAGGGAAGATGGAGAGACTTAGAGTTTTAACTTTTAATTCTGAAAAGCAGGGAGTTAACAAGGGATATCTACTACACACCTGAAGCGAATACGCTTTAGATCATTTCCACCATTAGGAAGAGAAACAAAGGTAATATGAACACCGGGCTCCACCTGTGCCATCCATTCCTTGGGTTCATCCTCGTCCTCAAGCACTACATCACAGGACTCCACTCCTCTGGGGATGTGATCACCGCTGAAAGCTGAACTGAATCTTGAGTCTGCTCTCGTGCCGCGATGATGGTGACCACCACTTGTAAAATCCCATGCAGGTGTTGAGCTTGAGCTTCCACCTCCAAGGTAGGGATATGGTACACCTTCTGAAGCAGTATCAAAGTCAGGATACGGCCGATGACCTTTCTTGTCTCCGGTGGAGCTTGTGCAGGGCTTGCATTGCCGGTAAGCTCCTGAGAATTTCAATGCCATATCCTTTATCTGCAACATTGTTGAAGTTCAAGGTTGTCAAGGAATTCTATTAAGAACTATACACTTCAGCTGATTTTGGAGCAAGACACCAATGATTTATCTCTTTTTTTTATTTTGCGTAAAATCTTCACGTGTTTAACCTCACAAACGATCGTAAAAGAATAAGACAATGATGTAGTGAGTTCAAAGAAGAGGACATGAAAGAGGAATTTATTCCAGTACAAGTATTCTTTAAGTTGCAAAAGAAGAACTTGGCATGATTTGATTGTTAAAAGAGTACCCTGTATAAGTTATCAATCAAAAGCAAGTGGAGAAAACTTGTATGTGAATAAAACAGAGTCAAGAATTAATGCAAAAAATGCAGATTATTATTTAGTTTCTTGTACGATTATATAAAGACTAGACAACTAGACCTTATGTTCATTCCTTCTCCATATAATATATGGTATAAACACCTTTGAGATATGGTGAGTAGACAAGAATCCAGTGGTGGGTCAGAACAAGGACATTGCAATGTCCATTGTTAAGATGGCCCCTTTCTTTTCTTAAAGATTTCACTATTGCTTAAGATGGGGAATATGTTGTCACCATTCTATTCTGCAACCCCATTTTGCATACCGAACTGTGTTGCTATATTAGTACTTAAATATCCTCATAATGGAGCTGAAGAATATAGGTACTTCACTGACAGGACTCAACAGCTTGTTATCCTTCTTTTTGTTTGTAGTGAAACTTTAAAGTCGAGCTAGTGCAAAGTCTGGCCCAGAATTTCTGGAAATGACAAACCCTTTCATACTTGGAACAGTATCCACCACTATTGCTTGAGAAAAAAAAAAAGGGATGGTTTCTTCAGTTGGCTTGAAGTTAAAGTATCATTTTTGGATTCTGAAGTGGACAGAAATGTAGGATCAGTTGCAGAATTCCTGGAAATGATTTGACTTCCCACTTGGAACAGGACAAGAGCATATCATCTTTACGCAAAATTATTATGTTTTAATAAAGAATATTTATGGAATTTGGTAGTCAAAGCCACTGAAGCCACTCCTACTCCTAAAAATGCTTAAAACTTGGTGAAAATGATGTCAGCAGTCACCACCAAACTCTAGGGAGCTAGCGAGGGTTGAGGGGTTCTAGTTGGTATGTCAAAGTCGGGAAATACTCTGTAACTAGGCACCTTCATTGCAGCACTACAACTACTACTGACAGCTCATGTAGAATAGGCACAGGAGGTTGTTGACATCACATACACTTATTACCTCAACACCAAAACCCAAAATAATATGATTTTCATGAATTGGTATTTATTTAGAGAACATTTTGGCACAACTTTTACATTTAGTTCAAAAATCCAGTGAATGCTTCTGAGGCATGCCATTTATGGAGGTAACAAAGACAAGATCAAGCACAATACACGTCTACTTCAACTAAACAAAATAAGTTTATTCTTGTAATTAAGATTTTTTTCCTTTGACCATTGATTTTTTTTCCAGACAAAGAATTTTATGTTATGTAAGAAAAGAAAACCTTTTTTATTTTAATTGCAAACGCTGATTTTATATATTAAGGAGAATCTTTTGAGATAATGAATACAGACATAAAATTATATTAAATAGTTACTATCATAAATAGTTACAATGGCAGAAGTCAGTCAGAATGAGAAGGCCTGTCAAATAAAGTAAAAAAGGCGAAGGTCGGACCCAGTGGGGGTCCACCATATCTCATGGACCTATGATTTTGTTTGGTTTCACAGACAAAGGAATATTATATAAGGCAAAAAGATTAACAGCAAAAGCAACACAAAATAGAAAAAGAAGCGTTTAATATACACACATATTACAGAGACAGGCGTATATACTAATATATAGTACACAGAGATAGAGGTATAGGTATAGGCCAGTATTAGGGATAGGTAAAGAACCTGTGTGGTCAGGCTTTTGACGGCTTCTTTGGTATTAGGTGTTCCACTTCCACGCGCCGCTCCTCCTCCACCTTCTTCCTCCTCTGCCACCGGCTTTGTACACGCTATGCACGTAAACATCTTCTCTTCAATTCAGTTTCAACCTTTCTAGCCCTCTGCTCATGCGACCAATCAAATGTTAATGAATACAAATTGTAAGAAACATTAGCAAATGAAGACACTATCAACTCCACTAAATTTGTAAAAGGAACAAATTGGGTGGATTCGACTAAGCTTATGCTTTTGGTCAAGGTGGGGAGACACAAACATTCTTTCATGTCCTTGATGAGATAGACAACCTTGTACGGGCCCTTATATTAAGACGGCAATAAAATGTGAACATGCATAACCATATTTACATTGCAAAGTCATATAAAGAAAAGAGAGATTTTTTTTTTCCAATTCCACCACATCATTTTACCCCCAAAAGAAATAAAAGGAAAATAGCCCATCAAGGATTGGAAAGAGATGGGCACATAGAAACACAAAGAGAAAGGACAAAACTGATGGTATTGAATGCAAAAGAAACTAATAAGAATTTGAGATTTGATGTTATGGTTGCGTTTCTAAGCTCCTATTCTTAAAGAAATGGCAACGGGGAGGTTGTTTTTGGAGAAAGACAAAAAGGAAAAAGATAAAGAGGTTCAAGTCTCGGGATCAGAGAAGACCTAGACACAATAATAACAACAGTGAGTCACGTCATAGAAAAAGAAAGAAAACAAAGGAAAGGAAAAAGATTTGGGACATTGAAAGTTGGTCTAATTAGATAATGTGTGCGCACATCCTCATTGCTTTTAATTTTTAATGTACAAACAATAAACAATAGAAAGAGAGATAAAATATGGAAGCCGAAGTTTCTGAAAATAGAAAGATATAAAAATCAATTCACACATTCGTTTCACTGTCATTTTTTATCCAACCAATCCATAGATGAGAAGGGTAGATTTTGTTTCGCATTTTTTTTCTAGTTGTTGGTGGGGTAATAGAAAAGAGAAGAATTAAAATGACAAATGGATCATAATTATCGAAAACGACATAGCCTTAGGAACGAAGACCCCTCAAAGAGGAAAAGAAAAACATAGCTCTTCAATCTGTTGTTATAATTTCTTTCTTAGCTGTCTGCTTTATATCTCATTCATAAATCTTCAGTCCTTTGTGTCCAGATATGCTTAGTTTTGCCTCTGCTTTTAGTTCCCTATTTCTTTCACTTTCTCTTCTTACCTCTGGCTATTGAAGTTTCACCCAATTAACTGCAGGTTCTATGCCCCGATGAAATAAACAAACGCATAAATACGTTACTGAAAAAGCAATATATCAGAGTACTTGGAGAGAAATTCTGGAGAAGCTAAAAGCATTAAAACGCCTGTTAAAAAGGAAATCACTTGAATGGCAACTTGAAACCTTATTGGGATCTGGAATTTAGTGAATTTTGGGTCCAGATATTTGAATAAGGTTGAGAGGCAAGAAAGAAAGAGACAAATAGGAGGAGTAAAGTGCAGCTCTGTTTGGTTGCTGAGAAAAGTCAAAAAGAATAAAACAAAACAGAAGCAAGAGAGAGAGAATCTGAAATTCTTTTCTTTAGCAACTCTAAAACACGCAAATAAAAAATCTTTCATAGCAAGGTGCAAGTGATCAAATAACAAAAGAAGAACCTAATACCAAAAATAATGCAACTTGTTGAAGCGATGAGAAAGTGAAGGAAACAAAACAACGGAACAAAGAACTATATAAAAGGAAAACATCAGAAACCAAACAAAGCTCTTACCTTGATCAGTTGCTTCTCAAAAACACACACCGTTCAACGTTAGCTTAAATCTTCAGAAAACAACAACACGCATCAAATGTCAACAAAACCATCGGCTATTTACAGGTGGATACAGAGCAGCAAACCCTCTGTTACTTTGCGAACTCAAATATTCTGTTCACTGACACGCCGAAATCAATGAAGCAAAGATACACTTATGATTTTTCTTATCAGTGGTGGCTTAGAAAAGATCATGACCGCAATCTCTGTTACTGCTACACATACGAGACTAGTAGTAGCAGCGGCAATAGTATTGCTGGAAGCTATGAAACAAAACAACAAAGGGAAGAAAAGAAATGGAATGTCGGAAAATTTCTCCGGCTTGAGAAAAAATTGTGGCTGTGTATCCGCAAACAGCTATTAAAAAAAAAACCGGCAAGTTCCGACAGCGGAAGCTGGCGATCGCCTGTGAGAAACAACACTTACAGACGAGGGAAAAGGACAACTTGGGTTTGTGGCATTTATTAGGGAAAAAACATATGGGCTTGACGCCGTCAGTTTTCAACAGTTAAATTTAACGTGAAGCTTAGAATTTTCAATTTTTAATTAGTTTCTTGATATTAAATTAATAAATTTAGATAAAGAGAATTATTTAGGAGAAAAAGAGATAATAATGATATAAACACATGGTCTCGAGAAGTGAGGACAGTGAGGACCCACATGTTTGGATGACGTAAGGGGGGATCTCTTACGTGTAATAGTAGATGTTGATCCAACGGCTGAGATTGATCAGAAGATATTTTGACAGGTGAAGGAACTATCCCATCAAGTGTTCTTTTTTTTTTAATTATTTAATTTCTCTAATACTCTGAATTTTAGTTAATTGAGAAAAAGCATTGGATTGAAGTGGTGGGACTGGGAGGATGAGGGCAGGAGGCATGGCATAATTGGAAGAGAAGCAAAGAGCTTTAATTAATGTGAACTTGTTAGTATGACCCATACACTAAGAAATCCTTTTAGATTTCAACTTTTTTTAGTCTCTTTTTTCAAGAAAGGTATCGTTGGATCCCAATTACTTTACAGATCAAAGAATAAATGAGAAACTAACATATCATTAATTTAAGAACATTTTTAATTCATTAATAACTCACTATTTCTTAAGAAACTTGCATCCAATGCAAACACTGATACAATGCGATACTCTTTTGATTGGGGGATAATTAGCTCTTTTGCTCCAAGGACTAGTGTATTTAATTTATAAGAAGATCTTTCTTTTGGTAGTGGTGTTTGTGAGGGTTTAGAGCTAGATGGAATGTCTTTTAGCGGCGGGTTTATCTTGGAAGGCTTTGAAGTTTGAAAACCGGCTTGTTTGAACAATGGATAAGACATATTGAAAACTTTTCCGTACTTAGTAACATCTGGCTCTGGCCATAACATGGTGTTATAGATGGATCGTGTGGTTGGAAATGTTGAGGAATATGAATTATATACAACTAATTAAAATATTTATTTTATAAATAAAACCATTGATATTTAATTTGATCTTGAATATTTACAGCTATTTTATGCAAATGCTTTTGAATTTTTTTATGTTACTGCAATTTATTCCCAAACCTTACCAATAAAAAGTGTAAGAAATTAGCAAGAATGATCTAATTTTACATATCTTATGATGTCCATAGGAAAAGAAACATTTTTTTTTATAAACCCTAGTTATTGAAATACAGCGCTGAACTGCAACTATTAGGAATTATATATACTAATTGTGGTGTGCACATGAAAATATGTAAATACTAACTGCTAGCTTTGCAATCAAAAGGCAGCATGCATGAGGAGTGGATGCTGATACAATACTTGCTTCGCCATATATGCTAAATAGTAAGTTACATTTTCATATTTCTTCAGCGAACATTACAATGTTTGCAATGCAAAGCTCATTTTGAATCAGATGAACTAGCAAGGCTTTGAACTGAGCAAATAAGATAAATTTTGTTGAGGTAAACAAAACTTCCGACACTGCAAAGGATGTAAGGAGTCAGTCAAGAAAGTTGAAAATCCAAACGGGAGATCTCTAATCTTGTCAAAAGCTAAGAACAGACAAGAAGTGGGTTTGGTTTATGGGACATGTCTCATTGTGTAGTGATAAACCAGAGCAAGTATGGTGTGCAACTCAAGAAGCCTTTTCCAATCTTTGATCAGTGATATTGGTACGGTAAGAATAGGTACATTTGGTCACTGACTAAACCGGCTGTGACCGGTGACTACACATTGGGTCTGTTCTGTTGGGCAGAGTACGTTTTACACCAGATAGATGTTACTGAGGACTGTTGTCGGTTGTCAGCTCCAACTCTGGAATTGCCATTTCGTTGCTTGCCTGGCTGTTGGTCTGGTTTGGGTTTGTATAATTGTATGTATGATGTGGATGTGTGTTGTAATATGTATGCATGTATGTAATATGTAAATAATGTTATTAGAATATGCACGTCTTGTGCTTTGCTTTTAGCTTTAACCCACTTCCTGTGCTCTTGTTCTTCGGCTTTATTCCTGGGGCTAGCCTGTCTTTACGCAAAGAATGCTTGAAGTACAGGGACAACCCAGACAATAAAAGGAAAAAACACATAACCCGTAATTTACACCCAAATCTATCTATCTTAAAACATTCTTTTTTGTTTTTTGTTTTGTTTTCTAGAATTTGCATGCAATTTGCAATGCAACGTGTCACTGCGTGGACATCTAAGCTTTTGGTAAAAAAAAGGTTCTCCACAAGATCGTCTTAGCCAAGAAAAGCATAGTCAAGGTACCAAAAGCATTCAAAACACTCCTCAATGCTCATGCCCATCACTTAAGAGTTTGTTTTTCTCTTTTTTCAATTTTAGTTTTTGAAACAAATTCAAATTTTAATCACTTTAATTACAGCTTTCTCATTTTATACTTATCTTTTCTCTAGCACCAATGTGTCTAAAGAAAGGATCAACAACGGGAAGATGTAAACACTAATTTAGTAACATGTCAGGTGAGCGGGATCCCTATGCTTTAAAGACCAATCACTTGAATATGATTAGGTTTTAGCGGAAGGATTGATTTCGTCTTGCATTCAGTATCAGCATTAGCATTTAGATTCCTCTCAGCGATATGAGCAACCTAATCCAATTATACTGATCTCCCTAGATTGATTGCAGGATGCAAATTTTTTATTATCACAGAATAGCTTGTATAGTTATAAATGATTATCGTAGATGTTCTGTATAAAAATTCAGTACCGAAATAACTTTAACAGGTTCAAAGAGATTTTAACTATAAGTTGAATAGAATATCACCTAACTACTATTAATGTAAAGAGTGATGATTTAAAATTTTAAATTGCGGTCACAAATTATTATAATAATTACAAATAATGTGAATATAATTAAGATAAATTACAATAATAAACTTAAACTGTAGTTGCAGTTGCAGACATGAGATCCAGAATGGAACTGTGAAAGCACCTGAATAACTTTTTTGTCAAAGTAATATACAAAATGTAGGAAAGAAGGGAGGCATGAAAGGTAAGGTGTGGGAGATTAGACTTTATTTTAACGTTAGGAATGTGCGGTCTTGAACTGGTGTGATGATGCATATTATGGTACGTTGAAAAGCTTGTATTATAAAAGGAACATTCAGTCGATCAACTCTTTCAAAAGCAAATCTCTCGGTCTCTCTATCTGAAGCCCTAGCCTTTCCCCATTTCCAATGCCTTTGATTATAACTTTGATTTTGCAATGAGTTCCTTTTTCTTCTTTTCTTTTTCCTACGATGAAAAAACAAACCATTAGGACTTACCGCTTCCCATGTTAAAAGAAGAGACGCAGCTGTACTTTGGTTTAAAATAATTAATTTAATGTTTTAAGTTCCATTTACCTTACAAATTAACTTAAAGATCTGCAGAGACACTTGAAATGATAAAAGAGAAACCAAATCATCCTCGTGATAGTAAATTCAAAATACTCCTCATGACCCACCTGCGGAGAAGTTTTATTTGGCTAAAAAGTTGATAAAAGTGATGATCTTATTACAAAAAATTTCAAAGGAAAGGAATTCTTCGTAGGAGTTTAGGCAAATAAAACCTATGACTTATTAGATCAATTTCAAGTGAATCAGTCTATGGATATTATAATCAATGCTAACAACCATGGCCATGTTCCTACTTTAAGAAAGATCTTTTACTGATGGTCGTATTTGGAGAGCCACTACTAATGTTTCTTTCGTGACAACATTTTGGTCACTACCTCCTAGCTACCTTTAACCTTTCAATTGATGGTGTAGAGCTGCGGTTGCGGTCTCTCTAATTGTTACATAACAATTAAAACAAATGTGGAGGACAACAAATGTCAATGCAATTGTCACATAGAGTGTAATGTTACCTAACAAATTTAGTAAGATGAAAAAGACTCGCGTAAGCACAAGATAAAGGAGGAACAAACTTGTAAACCATTTTGTACAAGAAACGATTGATGAAATTGTAACTATTTCCTTTCCATCTCCTATATATATATATATATATATATATTAATCTTGGCGGTGCTATATATACAGCTCAACAATATTTAGCAGACCAATGTTTAGAAAACCAATTACGAAAAACATTAAAACATCATAAACTTCAATTATGTTGTGCAAAAAATGCAGATGTACCACAACAATATGGTTCACCTTA
>JAOQML010000005.1:10965561-10984909 GCA_027568935.1 Erythroxylum urbanii
ATAATAATTGTAACTAGTATAATGATTTATGAATGTGTTGATAACAGAAAAATTTTCTCATATCTTACTTATGTAATATAATAGTCTTTTAATCATAATTCTCTATTTATTATATATAAATTCGGTACTATTATATATAATTTCGTCGCTAAAGGTTAAACTAGATGGTAAAATTCTAGAAAAAAGTTAAGGCTTTATTTGATTCAATGTTTTGTTTGATAAAGGTTTTCTAGAATATAATTTTGAAAACAACAACTTAATTTATGATTTTTTGCATAAAAATAAAGGTTTTAAAGCTTAAGAAAAGATTAATTCAGCTTAGGTTTTAACATAAAAAATTTAAGTTTTATTTATTATATTTCAACATGTTAGATTTAAACATTAGCATGAGCACATGAAATTCACTAAATCTTTAATTTAATAAAGTAGTAACGAGATAGAAGACGACATAATTTATCGTATAAAATCAAGGTGGCTAATAGGAGGAGCGCCTTAAGAGTTTTATGTGAAAAGAAGGTATTATTCAAGTTAAAAGGTCTATCGTTTAATAATTAGGTCGATCATACTCTAGCCTATCAAATATATGTATAATTATAAGTTAACGGTGACAGAGATGAAGATGATTCGTTAGATGTGTAACCTTACAAGAAGAGATAAAATCAGGAATGAAATAGTAAGAAACAAGTTGGGGAATGACTAGCATTGATAGTAAAATGAGAGAGACAAGATTTAGGTGATTTGGACATGTTGAAAAGAGACATCCTAACATTCTAGTAACAAATTCCGAGAAGATTATATTTAAGAATTATAAGAGAAGAAGAAGGGGAACTAAGAAGAATTGATGGGAATTAATCAGGATCAATATACTAGGAACTTGACCCTTAATAGAAAATTTTAGCAAACTAAGATACTAGTAGAAAACCTTACATAAATAAGTCTCTCTTTTCATAAGTCTTTTGAATTTTTTACTTTGATTATTATGTCTTTTAATTTGTTACAATTGTTCCTTTAGTTATTTTTTCTTTTTTAATTACTTGTTTGTTATATATATATAATTTTTTTTTCTTGTTAGTTTATTTATTTACTTATTTACTTATTTATATTTTTGTTTGCCTAGTTATTTGTTTACTTTTTGTCTATTATTGTTATTGATATAAACGTGAGCGAGTTTCTGAATATGAATAGTATCAATGAAGTTTTGAGGAATACCTAACCCATGAGGGAAAATCTATACAAATTTGTCCTAGTAGCCCCCGGTTCTATAAGGTCATCAAAAGATGCGATCATCAATTCCCTCGACAAGCTACAATTACTGCAAGCAAACATATTTCAGTGAGGAAGATCATAATTTTTGCTCTCGGCTATTCTGCTCAAGCCTGGCTAAGGAAGACAAGCAACTTCCAAAAAGAAATATATTGAATTAAACAGAAACTAAACAACACAATGACAAAATTTATAGATGGCAGTGATATTGTGACCTTTATAGACCAGCAAAACTGTACAACACCTGTGCATTCCCATCTGAGCCATTGCAATTCATTTCTTCTACATAAGAACGCAGAAATAACCAACCAAAGGTTATACACAATCTATACATTTTCTTCTTAACAATTGTAAGGGCATGACAATACATGTAATAAATGTGTGAGAAAACTATACTAATTAATGGCCTATTAGGAAGGGCACATAAAGGATTGAATGAGGTCAGTGCAATAAGAAGCAGAAGTTGATGTTGGACCAAGGCTTTAAAGCATTGAGTCGCCCATAGCTTGAAGATCATTTCCTCGGAGTTATCATGCAGAATGCAAATACAGGATTGCCACACCTCCACCAATCTTGCTTTAAACAACTCTGTGTTGTCTTGCATAGCAATGAGAGGAAAGGCTAAACTCCACAAGGAACTATTCCTATCACGAATCACGATGAAGAGAATTCACCGTTTCCTGTTATCGCCTGCTTAGCCCGTGAACTATTTTTTAATCAAAGTTATCATTCTTTCAGAATTTTACAGTTCAAGAAATTTCCACCGGAGCTTCCCTTGCAAAGGAAACTGTAGTTAGATGACTCCTATTTCAGGCTGTATCACATTCACTCAAGAAGGGACCTGTAAAATAACAATTTTAAGTAAGTTCCAGTTCCTCTGTTAGTTGTCAAATCAGCACTCAAGAGGATGGCCGTAAAACAGAATGCATCATCAACTAGAGGGGCGTTTTGATCTTCGGCGTTTCCCCAGAAGTTTTAACATGTTGTCTGTCACATCAACATGGGAGTCATCATGATCATTTCTAGACGTATGAGTCAACCAGGCCAGTGCCTCAATTGCAGCATCCCTCTCAGCAAGCTGCTTGTTTTTCTTTGGTTTCCCAACAAACTGCATTCCCTTGAATTCTACCAGAGCTCGAAACTCATTTGTCTTCAGGTGCTTTGTTTTGTATTTTGGAGGGGAGTGCCCAGCTCTCATCAAAAGTGTCTGTAGCAAGCTCTTCGGATTTGTTCCATCTTTTGTAAATCTGCTATCACTAGGCTCCTTGAGCTTCCTGCTCTCACGTCCAAATACAAACCTACCTTCACATTGATCTCCTGATACCAGCTCCTGAACAGCAAGTATTAGGTACTTTCCTTCATTGTGAATATCAAGAGTAGGGTCTTGAAGCTGCAATATGGAAAGGCCTTTTAATAGTCAAGACCAATTATGCAAATTCTTTGATTCTTATAACTATAAACAATAATAGAGTATTGAGGTTGGACATGCCAAGTAATTTAAATGGAAAAATTTTATACTTTGACAAGAAAAGGTGGACTAAAGCACATTGTAGTCAGCCTTTATCTATCTTGAGTGACAAATAAACGCAAGGAATAAGCATAAGGATTTAAAATTTGTACAAGTTCAAGGAAAAGGTTGAGGAATGGAATACTATATAAAATCCCCCCAGTAAGTCAGAATTCCTATTGCAATGTCCTAAACATTAGAGGTTGATAGAGACAAAATTTTAAGAAACATATGTTGATAGGTGTTGGACAGGAATATAGCTAAAAGTTCAGTACTAATGAAGCTTTGGATATATACTTGTTATTCCTGACTCTTTCAACAACCAAACTCCAAGGAAAAACATAAAGCAAGTTTTGAACGCATCTATAGGATCCACACAAATAGAGGACTTCAAGCACAGAGACAATTTTGGCAGGAATGGCATGCAACATATCTTACTGTTCTTTGATACATAAGCCTGTAGCATACCTCTTAATTTTGAAACTCAATTCTGCAGTATTTTTCTTATGTTTGATTTGGTTGAATCATTAACTTTGGGTTCAGTGGTCAACTTCAGTAATACTATGTCGTTTAGGTGTTTGGAATAAAAATTGATGTAAAGGCAATAGCCTAGTAGTTAAAAGAATCTTTACCATTAGTTGTTATATGTACTGGGGAAATAACAAACTGAATAGAATCGCAATTACAAAATGTTCTTACTAAGTTTCTTCTGATTTCTTCTTTTCTCTTCCCTAACCTTCCAAATTTTCAATTTCTTCATTTTACCCACATTGATATTAGTTGATTTTGATTGTATTCACCAGATAGATTGGTGAACATGGAGATGGCTGGCTGAAGGTTCTTGGGAACAAGAGTTCAGACAGATGGAAGAGATGTTGCAAACTCGGATGAAAGAGTTTCGCAGTGAGATGCAGGAGAATTAAAAAGTTGCAAGATGCTCAAGCTAAGCAAGGCAACGAAGTTAGTGAACTTAAACTTTTCCATCAATAATTACAGATGTAACTCCTAATCCACTACGACTGAAATTGTGACCAAGGAGCCAGAAGGAACCCAATTGGATCAAGGATCACCAATACATATTCAGTGAGGTGGAATTCTGTGCGTTCGATGGTAGCAGTGTTTGAAGCTGGATTTACAAGGCTGAGCAATTTTTCCCCATACATAAAACACCTCCAGAACTCAGAAGTGAAAGTAGCAACTATTTATCTGGAGGGAATCACCCTAGAATGGCACGTGCTGTACTTGGAGCATCGATTGATGATAGAAGATCCTAGTTGGGGCAACTACATTGTAGCATTAATTCAATGATTTGGAGAGAAGGCTTTTAAGGATCCTCTTGGAGATTTCAAAGAGCTGAGGCAGATCAATTCAGCGAAAGAGTATTATGCCCTCTTTGATAGGTATTCCAATAACCTCAAATTCCTAAATCTTATTTGATAGGGTTTTTCCTTAAAGGATTGAGGCCTGAGATAGAACTTCCTGTGGAATTATTGAATCCAAAATCAATCCAGCAAGCTTATGTTCTTGCTAAGAAAAGCAAGCCACAGCTGCTATATGTTATTCTTCTCCAAACCAAAATCATCTAAACAACTCATACCATCACCTTCCACAGCTATTAGTCCTTTTATTCCCACTGCCACTCACTTAGCAAGTATCCCTACCAAAACTAAAGTCCTACTAGGTTACCGCCTGCCCAACTAATGCATCTACACAAACCCATATAAAAGCGATATAGACAGCCAAGTAGCAGAGAATTTGAGGATAAAAGGGCAAAGGGAATTTGCCTCTGGTGTGATGCGAAGTTCTTCCCTGGCCACAAATGTAAAAAAAAAAAAGTAAAATTTGTTTGTTGTAGATGACAAGGGAAAAGAAAGTCAAGAAGAATGGGGAGAGCTCCATGGTTCAACAGGAACCTACATCCACAGACCAACCAAAGATTTCTTTACAGGCAATTACATGAGTCGCAACTGTTGATTTTAGGCATATGAGAGTTATAGGCTTGCATAGAGGAAAGCCCATTCACATCCTCATAGACAATGGAAATATCCACAAATTTATGGACTTACCATTAATGCAGAAAGGCAACTATGAGCTGCAGGATGTCCAAGATATTAGGATGACAGTGGGAGGTGGCTCTCATCTATCATGTTCTAAACTGTGCAAAGGATTCAAGTGCAATCTCCAAGGAATTGAGTTTGCTACAGATGCTCTAGTATTGCCTAGGGGGTGTCATATGGTTTTAGGGGTGAAGTGGTTGTCTATCTTAAATGAGGTGCTTTGCAGTTTTGATAGAAAAACCATGTTATCTTCAAATGGACAGTGTGTTATTGACTGGATGTTCTATAGGAAATTCAAAGCTGATGACCAGCAAGAAGTTTGAGAAGCTGCTTACCAAACCCTAGGTTACAAGCCAAGTTTGTATCCTGCAACTACATTATCCAATGGAGCTGATGCAAGTAATTATTGGTAATCTAATTTGGGATTTTAGAGATTCAGTTTAGTAAAGAAAGGACAGAATAGAGAGAAGAAGAAACTGAACAAGAGAGACAAGTCTGATTATTGAGAGAGAAACAATTACAGTTGATTTGTTCCCCTCTTCATTCCAACCAACAGCTATATCAACGATGAACACAACTGTTACTATTCATCCAATCACATTTGTACACTTGGCGCTATCCTATACATTCGTTTAGCTAATAACAACTACTCCCTATACTACGTCGTCTCCTTTTTTTGTTTCTGCTACGTCCTTTCTATCATCTTCATGCATCATCATGCACCATTTCCACCTCTATCAGGAGCATCATTTCCAGGTACTAGCAATAGACACTTCTCAGCTTCAGGAAGTACAATCTGAATTGAGTGGATTACTAGCTGTATTTAGTGATCTTTTTGCAGAACCCACTCAATTACCTCCTCACAGAAGCCAGGACCATCAAATACCGCTTAATGAGAAGTTGTTAACATTTGACTTTATGAATATGCTGGAGCTCAAAAAGATCTATAGAGGGACGAGTCCAGGAATTGCTTAAACAAGGAGTAATGTAACATAACAGTAGTCCTTTCTCTTCTACTTTAGTTGGTAAAGAAGAAAGATATTACTTGGGGGCTTTATAAAGATTACAAAGAGCGCAATCAATGCACCATTAACAATTGGATTTACAATCCAGATACCATCAAATCAGAATGTTCTGTCCTGATATTCCAAAAACAGCATTCGGAACGCATGAGGGCATTATGAGCTCCAAGTAATGCCCTTTGGTCTTGCTAATGCTTCCTTTACTTTCCAAACTAATGAATTATATACCAGCAATATTTCAGAATTATTTTGGTTTTCTTTGATGACATCCTTGTATATAGTTTTTATTTTGCAGATCATCTTAAACATCAGAGTGGCTTTGGAGTTCTTCAGCAGCATAAGTTTAAGGTCAAAACTAGTAAATGCAGCTTTGGAACTAACAAGAGTGAGTACTTGAGCCATTTGATATCTATCCAGGGAGCTGCCATAAATCCAAGAAAAAGTGGAAACTGTTCAGAAGTGGCCTACACCTAAGAACATCGAGGAGCGGAGAGGATTCTTAGGCCTTGTTAAGTATATAAGAGGTGTGTAAACGTCTTACTGAACTATTGAAAAAGGATGCTTTTTGGTGGAATAAGAGAGCTGAAATGGCTATCTAAGATCTCAAAGTAGCTTTGACTTAGGCTCCTGTCTTAGCCCTTCCTGTTTACCCCAAAGCCTCCATCATTTAAACTGCTGCATCTGGTCAGAGATTGGGAGCTGTCTTAAAGCAGGACAATCACCCTCTTGCTTATGTGAGCAAATCCTTACCATCCAAGCACCAAGCACCAAATACTTATGAAAAGGAATTTCTGGCAGTAGTCATGGCAATGAAGTATTGACATCATTTTTTAAATGGGAGACCATCTGTTATCTGGACAGACCACAAAAGCCTCAAATACTTGCTTGAACAAAGGATTAGCACTCCATCTCAATAAGCTTGGCAACCTAAGCTATTAGGATATGACTTTGAGATAGCTTATCAGAAGGAAACAAGAATAGCAGCTGATTCTCTTTCAAGGGTGCCTAGCTTGGAGTTATTCACAATGGTACTCTCACAAGTGCAGTTGGGAGGACTTTATCATCAAAAATCTTATATCTCAACTATTTCAAGGAGTTCTACAATCAAATACTTAGCAGTGGCGGCAGGGCATCTTAAAATGGAAGAGCAGAGCAGTAGTGGAATTTCATTACGAGCTTAGAGCTAAGTTGGTGACCATCATGCATGAGAAGCCTAATGGCAGGCGCTCTGGAGTGTTGGCCTCACTCAAAAAGATGTGAATCATGTGAGGCAATGGGAAACTTGTCAATGTAACAAATATGAGACTTCCGTCTCCTTCAACCTCTTCCAATTCCAAGGCAATGGTAGACACAATATGGGCTTCATAGATGGCTTGCCAAATCAAATGGACAATCTGTAATTTCGGTGGTGATTGGCAGGTTCGGTAAATATGCTATATTTGTGGCCTTGAAACACCCATACACAACTAAGGTGGCTCCTCAAGCTTTTCTCACTCATGTATTAAAGTTACAGGGCAAGCTAAAATCAATCATCAATGCTCGTGATCCTATTTTCCTAAGTGCATTCTGGCAAGAATTCTGTAAGTTGCAAAATGTAGGACTCCAGATATCTTCTACATACCATCCCCAAACAAGTGGTCAAGAGGATCTAGACAGGACTCTTGAGACTTCATGTCTACACTACAAAATGAAATTAATGGCTTCCTTTGGCTAAATGCTAGTACAATACCACATATCACATAGCTTGCAACATGCCTCACTTTAAGGTACTCTATCATTATCCTCCCCCAATACATGCCCTTAATTTACCAAGGATTCAAAAATACAGACAGTAAATAGGGATGGCAATGGGCTGGGCTGGGCTTGGGCAGGCCCGTGGCAAGGGCGGCTAGGCCAGCCCTGCCAGTCTATACTTTTTTTTTTTTTAAATTGAAAAAAGACGTTTTTTACTTTCCCTTCGGGCCAAGCTATCTTGGCCTGTGACCCAGTTCGTAGCCCGGCCAACCCAGGCCAAAGTCGGGCTGGGCCGGGTCGGGATTGCCATCCATAACAGTAGATCATGCAATTCCACTTGCAAAGAGCTCAAAAGAGAATGCAAGTGCAGGCTAACAAGGGTGATAGAGAATATCAAACCGGAGAACTTGTCTTTGTTAAATTGTGCAGCTTGGGATTGAGTTTTTCATGGTAGAAACTCTATTTGTCAGTATTACCACTGCACTTGGTCAATGACTCGCCCTGTAGCAAAGTCTCAGTAGCAAGGAGGACTAATCAGAGATGTAACCACTGTTTTATGATCCTTTTTAAAGTAGTCGACAGAATTGACAAGGTGGCCTACAAGTCAGAATTTCTACAGGGAGCTCTCATCCATGATGTCTTCCATATTTCTCAGTTGAAGAAGCATGTTCCTTCAACGGTGGCCTCTTCTCCAATTCTTCTGTTGAATTGCACTTTGAGGAAAGGATTCCAATTGCTATATCAGAAAGGAGGTTGGTAAGGCCTGCTACTCAAGTTCTGGTTCAGTGGACTGGAGCTTCTCTATTAACTGCAATAGTGATACCGATCTCTTAACCTTGCGGACAAGGTTTTCTAAAGGACAGGATATTGTTACTTCTTTATTCAGGTTGAATCATTGACTTTGTGTTCAGTCAACTTTAGTAATGCTACGTTGTTTGGGCATTTGGAATAACGAACTGATGTAAAGGCAATATCCTAGTAGTTAAAGGAATCTTTTATCATTAATTGTTGTAACGACTATATATGCTGGGGAAATAACAAGCTGAACAGAATAGCAATAAAATTCTCTCCCAGTTTCTTCTGGTTTCCTTTTATCTTTTCTTCTCTAATCTTTCAAGTTTTAAATGTATAAATTTTACCCCTAACAGTTTTGCACTTCACCTAACTTGTCTTCAAGAAAATAGTATTCATTTCATTGGAATGAAAAATGAATTCATCACATGGTAGAAACAACCAAGTACACTTACACTATGAAGAGGGTTATGGAGTAAACTAAGTAAACTACAAGTGACAATATATGACCAAACAAATTATCATGTCAAGAAAATTTATCTCAACGCTTAAGTTATGCTATCTAACAATTTATTCATTGTAGAAGAAGGCCTTTCTATCAACAAAGAGATTTCAACACAAGCAAGCATCCTAATTATCAATAAACAAGGTATCACAGGTAGAACTAAAAGTGCAAGGGATACCTTTTGTAATAATTCAATAGCAATTTTATGGTGGAAGAATATATCTACAGTCAACAGAGAACACATTATTAAACTTCCTAGTCAAGTAACTGTCTTTCCAACTCACCTTCTTCTCAAGAAGTTTATCAACTTCTTCCTTAAGCTTCAAATAGCACTCTGCCAAACTAGGATCCATGAAGAAATCAATGTATCCTCCCAGCATCTTCAAATGCCCAGCCTAGAAAAATGTGGACCACCGGCTTAGAAATTCAATTTTGTACATTTAGAAGGAAAATCTCTCAAACATAAAATAAATTACCTGTAACCCACAACTAATAGCACCACCGAGAAGGATCAGTATGGAATCAGATACACCAGTGGAGTCACGTATAAACACAGTATTAACCTTTACTTTTTCACCAAAGACTAGCCATGGATACGGAATTGTCTGATAGCGTGCGTTCACAGAATTCTGGAGCAGAATTATAACATAAAGGTTTATACAAAACATTCACGAAGTATCATATTAAAGCCAGCAGCATGAATAAAAATGTTTTACAAAGTTTATCTCATTATAACTTGATCATGATTCCTGTAATTGTTCTATAAAACTTAACATAAAACTATCAGTAGCAAGACAAAGAAATACTAGATCTGCTAAAGTTGGCTTCAATATCTCAGTTGAAGGTATAAATATACGAAATTGGAAAAGAGTACAACATAGCTAACAGTACGGAATCAATCAGAAAAATCTGAACACTGATTGAGAAACAAACAAGTTAACCCAGAGAAGCATTACTCAAACACAAGAATTTATGGAAAGGAACATAAAATCAAGACATAAATCAAAGGTGACAAGTAAAAGACAATATAAATCCCTTAACCTTGTATTAGCAGAAAATACCAAAGAATCCTTCCTATCCAAGCTGCCAAACATTCAGTAAGAAAGATACTAGTAGCATTTTAGTCCAAAAGTTAAAAATTGCCATCAGTATCAATGTTGATGACCACATCAATTTCAATACCATCCATTATGAGTGTGACATGTAATGATAGTTCTAAACTTGAAACAAATGCAAACATAAACCAATAGTAATACCAGAATTGAATTTCTGTAGCCTTTACAAAAATATTTTCAAAGATGAATGATATCTATGATGTTAAATTTATGTCATTCATGTTTGAAAAACTTGATCAAGTTCAGCAACTTCAGTTAGCACTCACCGCATACAATAGAACTTGGCCATCATCCATTGTCTTAAAAGACATTGATGTTTCTCTGTGCTGTACATATAAAAGAAAGGAGTAGAATGTCAACTGGTTAATTTTCGTATCAACCAATGGAAGTACAAATTCAAATGGAGATACTTAACCACTACTGAGGCAATTCCAGGATAAAGTCCTGAGCATATGATTGCACGAACTAATGACTGGTTATGACTTAATCTGTTGTTGGATCCTGCATCTGCATCTACTATGCCAGCATCTCTCAAAATGTAGCTAAACTGTTTCCTAAGAGAGTGGATGGCTTGCAAAGTTTGAGCAGACAGGAAATTCCGCCAACAATACTCATATGCCGATCCTTCTCTTTCTGCATCTTTCCATCCCTCGTAAGCCCGAACAAGAGCCATATGATCACTGTAGTCTTTTGCAGAAAACCTAGACTTTGCAGTACCAGCTAACTGAACCATGAATGAAAGCATTAGCGAATAATGTAACCTAACAACCATGCTAAGCTTCATAAAAACTGATGTAACATCATTTGACTCCAAAGTACAAGCAGTGGCATGGTCAATTAGTAAAATATGGGGTACGAGTATAAAGCTGGTCAAAGAGTTTCTCTGTCAGACAAAAAGAAATTCAACATCATGAAAATGTTTTCCTGCACTATAACAGTTATTTCTTTCCCAAGACAATTTATGAAAACTAAAGTGAAATAATAGTGTTTTGTTAACTGATTGAAGCCAAAATGGATGCATTAGGATGTTTCAAGGACAAAACTAACATATAATAAAGAGTAACCAAAGAAGTAGAAAAGAAAATTCTACCATTCTGTTCATAGCTACAAAAAGCAGTGAACAATTTCAGAGCATAGCAACTCAAGTTTCTCAATGTGTTTTTGGTTTAAAAGAAAGAAGCATTTCATAAATCGAGACAATCTTATGGTCAATGGGAATCAACCTTCTTTCACATGGTATAAGCCTGATAAAGCAATACCCTTCCCATATTGATTAATGGAGAAAGATTACCTTAATTGGATTTACTGACAACATTACCAACTATTTGTCACAACTAATAGCTAATAACTGTGCACAAATACACATAACAGGAAGCCCTTGAGATTATGAAATCCCCCATCTTTGTGGAAGAGGATAAAGAAAAAAAAGAAGAAAGAGAGAAGTCTGATCTTAGTATCATTGAGGATGTCATCAAAGCCAACCAAGCTGGCATAATTTTCACAATCCTTCAAGAGATAATTAATGCACATGGACACATGAAAATAGCAAAATGAATATCCCAGAGGCAACCAAGTTTCTTAAATTCACATGTTGAGTCCTTACTTTTCATGTATACTATTCCCTTGAATTAACACCTAAGCTTATCCTCTTCGCTCCCTATTTCTCAAAGAAAATAGGATGGGGAGGCAGGATACTTGTATGGTTAGAAGTGAACGTACGTGCTACAAGTACTGCGTGATATTTAAAATCCAATTAATGAATAATACTTGGGACCTTTATACATTCATGCATGAAATGATACTATGAATACAACATCTACAATTTCATATACAAGTCAATCAAGAAAGAGTAGAATGAGAAAGAAAACACAGAATGCATCATACTTACATCTTTTTTGTCCTGGGGCAGAAGGAAGGGATCTCTGCTACTAAGCCCTGAAACTACGGTCAATATAGGATCAAAACAGTGAAATAGAGCACCCATAATCAGCATTTTGCCCAGCTTTGGATCTACTGGTAGCATCGACAAATACTTCCCTAATTAACAATTGAACAAATACGTACAGGACAAGTTAGTAACCCAAAGTACAAAAATGTAAATTTCTGTGTTCAAATCTTCAGAAGTACATTTACTACAAGAATTGACAAACTTACCAAGATTTGTAAGGTTCTCCCTTTCATCTAATGCCCCAATCATTTTCAAAAATTCGATTGCATTTTGAACCTGACATCCATTTACAGTGGTTTTGCATCATGTCAAGTTTTATTTTTTCGTTGCCCAAACATGAAAGTAAGTTTCTTATATTATTTAGTTCCCAAAGTTACCAAAAGACAAATTTCTCAAAATTCATAAGATTTTAGAATTGAATATCACAAATTCCAGCCATTTTGGCTTTCTTGAACAATTTTTTTAATAATTGAAGATCTTCATGCAAAAAACAAACAGCCTAAGAAAATCAAGAAACAGAAGGAAAGACTGCAAGATATGTATATATGGTGCAATATACTGTTGACTATCTTAAATTTGCAGCTGCAAATCATGAATGAGCTAATACAACAATGAACCCTGAGTAATTATCCTCATTTCCTAGTAAAAATTCTGGTCATGTACACCCGTTTGCAGTTCAGCGAGACCTGTTGCAAGGATGAGTTAACTGTCCACAATTGCACGATTAACATTAGATAACAGCTACTGTAATGATAGGATCAGTCACTTGAAGGTGTACCAATATGTAGTCCATGAAATCAAAGAGGCTTCTTGATATTAGTATTGAAAAGGAAGCGCTCTATTATTTTCTAGGCTAGTGGAATGCAGATTCTGTAAGTGTTAGATAGGCATCCCTCCTCTCCTTGCTACGTAACTAGTTAAGTATCAATATCAACACAATAACTAAGGCTATGTTTCGTTAGGTAGTTATTGATGGAATGAAATGAAATATTATTCCATCGTTTAGGAGGAGGTTTATAATGGAATGGAATAAAATAAGATAGAAGGGGAGGGTTTCACATTACATCTCATTCCATCCTAAACAATAAAAATAAGTTACCTCGAATTTGGGAGGTTTAGAATGAAATGTAAAATAATAAACAACATTTCACTATATTACATTATGAACCCTTCTTCCAAACAATATTTCACTATATTATATTGAAAACCCTTTCATCCCTCCAAATAACAATTTTCTACTATTACATCCATTTACATTCCATTCCATTATAAATAATTCTATTCCATTAAAAACCTTACGTCTAACCAAATATAACCTAAGAGCGACTAAGTGATCAGAAACAAAGATATTCATACAATCAACTGGTTTCTGCTTGCACAAAACAGTAAGGCAATCAGCATTTTCAGGGAGCTAAATTTGATCACTGGTTGATTGAAGAAACATAATGTACACTAAACATACCCATTCTATCCATACTCAATGGTGCTAGTAGAAGTTATGAGCCGGCATTCTACTCCCTATACTTGTGTCATTATTGTTCGCTCCTAAACATACTACTTTTGTATATTCAAATGCATCACCCCACAAAAGAAAAACAGTAGCAAAACATAACAACTTGCAGAAGAGGAATGCGAGAAAGAGAAAAGACAAAGTGGAAGAAAGGAAAAAGGTAATAAGTGATTGATGCATTTGAAATGAAAATGCATCCAACATCAATCATATTTTGGATTCAAGAAAATGATGTCAATTACTTACAGCCAATGGCTCTGGTGGCTGGAGTGCAGCTGACAAGAATTCACCTATACTTCCAACCTCTAAACTTTTTATTTGTAAGCACAGAGAGTTTAATGGAGTTCTCAGAAGTTCAGGGAGTTGATATTCAGCAAAAGCTTCATAAACACATTTTGGATACAAGTGATAGCATTCTCCTGGTTGCACACGGCCAGCTCTGCCTCTTCTCTACAGCAAGTATAACCAAAGAGGAAGGACATTGGACATTAAGGAATTTTAAAAATAAAATGATGGTAAGAAAGGCAGGTTCAAAGTTAGCTAAACCATAGATATTTCATAATATATAATTCCAGTTTATAGAACAATATTTCAGTCGATAAGCATGAAGGTTCTTGCACATGCCAAAAAAAAAAAAAAGGCCAAACAAACTGAATAAAGGGATATATTTCATGACCTGAGAAATGCTATAAGTGAAAGAATGTTTTCCATTTTCTATTTGGGGAGAGAGAAAGAGATAAAAAGTTTGGATTAGATGTTGGACTCATGATTTTGACATGTAACTTCAAAGCTAATCCAACTAATGTTATAGACTACAAAAGGAAGGCACTTACTTGGCGAGCTGATGCTTGTGATATCCAAGACGGTAGCAGGCAAGGTGTATTATTTAAAGCGTCATATGTCGTCTCTTTTGCTTTTCCACAATCAATCACAAATACAATATCATTGATAGTAATGCTTGCCTCTGCCATATTTGTAGCAAGAACTATCTTGCGTACATTAGGATGAGGTTTCTCAAATATGAGTTTCTGCGGAAACGCAGAAGGTATTGAACACTGTGGGACCAAAGCTTAACCAGAATGAAGCACAAAGCATGCTGATAAACATTTGCAGAGTGGTTTGGAATGCAGGAGGCAACAACCAATCATAACCAAAATATAAACTATACATCATGCAGAAGGTAGGGTAAATAAAAGCTTCAAGGGCATATGTGTCCGCAAAGTCCTAAGTATTACAAAGAGAACCAAATAAAATTTACCATCAATAACCAAAGAGGTAACAGGTAGAGGGGTTGGGATGGGGTTTGGGGAGAGAAGCATATTAATTTTATCATATTCCTCACCATCAAACAAACCCATAGAATTCTATTTTCTTATCAGTTCCCAAACATTCCAAACTTGACATCCAAAAGAGACACATGGGCTCTGTCTTAACACAGTTGACTTAAGCCCATAGCAACACAACATCTGGAAAATACAAACAACAAACCCATTCCCACTCTACCAGACTAGCACCATGTAAGCCCAGATCAGAAACTAAGTAAGCAGCCTCCTGATATCAAAATCAAAATAAAAAAAATCCGAAAACCTTCTCCCATCCTATCATACAACAACTGAGACTAATAACTACAAGAAAATCTTTAAGCAGTCCAACAAATGTTTCAAATAACAAGGAGACTTGGCAAAAACCAATAACAGATAAGTAATATACAGGATGCAATAGTAATATTTTGGGAAATCATCTCTGAAATAATCCCGGTTCACAAGATTTCATGTAAAAGCAACCTTACCTGTTCAGATGTAGCCATTGAACCATGACAAGTTAGAAGTAGAACCCTGTTGGGGTCTCCTAAGAGAGGATGAGCTTTGAGTTGATCTCTCAAACAGCTAATATCCTCCCAGCCAGTCATGAATACTAAGACAGCACCAGATCGCTCCTTCCGACATATATGGCATAGTACTGCCTCAATAAGATTGAATCCCATGCTATCAGGAATCCAGCATGCTAGAGATTCACGTGTCCTGGAGCTATAATTTTCAAAACTTGACTTGTTAAGAGCATCCTAATAGGAAGAAAATCACCAGAATCTACTCAGAGCTTCAGAGTGAATGCTGAATAACACAGCCAATAAGGAAATAATCCATACACCAATAAGGAAATAATCCATACAGAGATAAGGACAAGTCATCTTCTTTTCAATGGGATCAGGAAGGGCAAATTTGGGAGAAAATAGTTTGTTTTACAACAAAGATTTACCAATAAACACAACCACCCATAGAATGACATAACAGGATCATTGCAAAAGAATGGAAAAAGGAAATCATACTTCCACAAAGTATTTGAACATATGCAGCAGACTATCACAAATCACGAAGCAATAAACAGCAAACTTGTGCTCTACGTGCTCCAAAAGTCATAATTCAAAGGAAGTTGTAAATGTAGTTCTGTACCTCAACAAGAGTGGTGATCTGATTTTTCTTTTTCCGTGGTGCAAGTTGCTTCTGCGTCTTCCACATCTTGTCTTGGCCATAGTCATCAATTTGATTGAAAGAACTCAATTTGTAACCAGTTATTTCCAGTACATCTTCCAAAAAATGTTCCCTCACTGGGTATGTGAAGCCCTGAATAACATACAGATGCGTTAAGTACAGAATTTTTCCACATAAAGCGACTCTAAAGGAGAGCTTGGAAGAGCTAAAAGAACATGAAATGTAATATTTATATCTCATGCCCATTTAAAGGCATTAAATAAAGGTGCAAAAGCAAATCCACTATTCAGCTTACAGGAATATGAATTTTTGGTGCTCCTCCAAAATAATTAGAAAAAAGTTCTGCATTCAAAGTAGCACTCATTAAGATCAATCTCAAGTCCCGGCGACGTGTAAGTAGATCCTTTAGCACAATCAATAGGAAGTCTGTCATATATAAGAGTACAATGAATTTAGTTCAATAAGAATTCTATCGTAAATAAGAGCGTGACAAAGAGTGAGATTTTAAGATTACCTTCATTCATTCCTCGTTCATGAATTTCATCAACAAAAACATGGGTTATACCATCCAAGTTGCGGTCACTAAGCAACCTTCTAAGTAATATTCCACTGGTGCAGAAGAGCAAATGAGTGTTTTTTCCTTTTACGCCCTCTAATCTAACTTTATAGCCAACCTAAGAAGATTTCAGCTGTAGTAAGCCATTGAGAAAGAAAATGCTTTCCAACCCAAATTATGAATGCTTAACAGAAAAACTATGTGTGCATACATTAGTTTCTGGAGGGAAAAGATACTCACAGAATCACCAAGAGGCTCTCCTCTCTCTGCTGACACCCTATCAGCAACTGACATAGCAGATATTCTTCGGGGCTGTGTGCAAATTATACTACAGAATGCTCCACGCCCAGATTCTATTTCTGACTCCAATATGTATTGAGGAAGTTGGGTGGTTTTCCCACATCCAGTCTCACCTGATATCACTATGACCTACAAACACAACAAAATAACAAAACCCGAGGATGTTAGATAGCTACCTATTCATACATATCAGAAGGTTTTGAGGGACACATTCTATCACGTACACAGTGATCTTCACTTGGGGACATGTATAACAAATACGTATTCTTATTCTCTTCCCTCTTTTCTCCTCTCTAAGTCCAGTACCACATTCTGGTCTAACTTTTAGCTTTTAATTGCTGAAAAATAATAGGAGAGAAATATCTAATTTTAAACTAAAAACCTTAATGATTTCGCAAGTTCCAAGCTGTATCCAACGCCAGATAGCACATGGATAATCCAATGTGTGTCTATCACTCAAATGAATACAGCAGTTGAACGAAAAGGTGACCAAAAAAAAAAAAAGAAGTGCATTGAATGCTAAAACTCATAATTGTCATGCATGGCCATGAAGCCAGGAAGTGAACAAGAAAAGAGCATTTGTCAAATTCACCTAAAATCTGGGAAAAATCTTTTCATATAAGAGAGCACTAAAATTGAAGCAGCCCAACCTGGTTTCTTGCAATTGCTTGAAGCAGCCTTTCCTTTTCCTTGAATGCTGGTAGAGATTTTCGAAAGTCCATCATCTTCCTGCCTTCAGGTGATTCCTGCAAATTAGAGATTATCACATTTAGATAGAAAGGTTAGTGATGATTTTATGTTTCTGCATTCATGTTACAAGTCTTTTTTGTCTGCCTCAAAGATATTATCCAATGGGAGATCAAACAGCCAGTGCATGGAATGAAAAGAAGGCTAAAAACAACCATCTTAAACAAGGCTCCCGCAACAGAACCAATGCAAACTCCAAAAGAAATCCAAGCATGACTAAAAGAGAAAGGTCCCTAAACTGAACCTGGAAGGGCCCTGGCATACTGACTTCCGTAGGATGCCTTGGCAATTATGCCCAACCATTTATTGGCATGACCAGTATTGTGAAAAGACAATAGTCAAGTTATTTGAAACTAAGACTTTAAATTTCACCTCTCTTGATAAATTAAGCAAAAAAATCAACAACACCTGCCAGGATCTCTGTGTGTTACGCATTTGCAAACTCCTTCTCTGAAGAACTTTTTCCATAAAAGAACCATCAAGAAAATAGTCTGGGTTCTCATCCACACTGGCGTCTTCAACCACAACAGTAGACTTAGCATCATTTGAGCTATGACCATCTCTACAAGAATTTAACTGTACCCTATCAAGATACTCTTGAAGCAAACCCTCCACCCTTCTTTGCAAACTTAACGGTATAACCACCTGCGACAATTCAATTGAATTTAGAATCTCCGCAGCAACACCATTCCTACAATAAAACTACCAACATGGAAATGAATGTAAATTATACCTCCCTTTGCGGCCGCTTGTCATCCAAGTCTGGTCTGTAATTAGGAAGTGGAATCTTGCTTGCAACTACCACTTTTCCATACAATTCACTAAGCCACAACAATGTATAAAATTAGAAAAGGAAACAGAAATGTGATCACTTGGAAAAAAAAAGAAAAGACAAAATCTCAATTCAAAATTTACCTATAAAGTCCCATCCTTTTTGCAAGATTGGATATCTGTTCATAGTCCCTCCTGTCTCTTCTATCTCTAGACACAATCTCCTGGTCAGTCTCATTTCGCAGCAACATGCTTAGCTTCCATTTCCATTCATCAATATTAGCCACCGAAGAAGATGCCTAACAAAACATCATCATCCACACAATTCTTGTCTTAAGACAAAAAAAAAAAAAAAACGCCTACTTATCACATTATAAAGGCAAGTGAGTGAAGCAAAAACCTTATGGCTCTCGAAGTCGACCTCATACTCATCATCCGAGAACTGCTCCACCGCGTATCCGGAGAAACGACGCCGGCCAACAACTAAAGGATTGACGTTAGGTATTGGACGAGCTGCGAGTTTGAAGAGTAAACTGAATAAAGCGTTGCTTTGGTTGTTGTTTCTTCTAGAGATTGAACTGGCACAACCCCGAATGAAACCTCTAACCTTCAAATTTTGCATTCTATAGGCCAAAACCTCCAACCACCTGCGTTCACTTAACCCGTTAATAAAAGTCTAAAGCTCTGCAGTTTGTAAAGAGCAGAGGTCCATTTTCCGAACGCCATGCGATTTAACGGCGTAATCAAGTCTTGAAAACCTTCAGCTACACTTCTCTGCTTTTGGTGACTGACGTCGCTCGGAATTATCCACAACGAACCTCCGCCGAGTGTTTATATTAAACAGCAGTATTGCTTCGGGGGACACCGATCATAACGTGGCCACTTCACTGATTTTAATTTATTTTTATTGTAATTTTTAATTTATTTTTATCCAAATTTTATTTCATTATTAATAATTACAAATATATTATTAATAATAAAATAAATTGTAATATTAGAAATAAAATTTTAAAAATAAAATATTTTGTAAAT